>QXEO01000365.1:0-108298 GCA_007115705.1 Dactylis glomerata | reverse complement strand
AGAAACCTCTAAGGTTGTAGATGTGCTGTGCCACTAGGGAGAAAACAACATTCTTATGTCCAAGGACATATGCTTTGTTTACATTACACACTTTGCTTAATACAGTTATCTGTTGTTCGCAACTTAATACTCAAGGGGTCCTCAGATGATTCCCCGTGAGTGGATTATTAGTCATAGATGCAGTTGGATGGCGGTCTATGTATCTTGTTGTAATGCCCAGAGTAAATCTCATAGTGATCCTCTTGACATATGCACGTTATCTTTATTCTATCAATTGCCCAACTGTAATTTGTTTACCCAACATGTCGTCATTTATTTTATGGAGAGATATTACTAGTGAACTGTGAACCCCGGTCCAATTTTCTTTATATTGCTATCACCTGTTTACTTTACTCGCACTATTTACTTTACTCGCATACTACTATTGCTTTCCACTCGATACGCTCATTCCTTTGTTTACAGCAAACCGGTGAGATTGACAACCTCATCGTAAGTTGGGAGCAAAGTTATTGGTTGTGTTGTGTGTAGGTTCCACGTTGCTACTAGTTGAAGATGCGCTAACAAGTATCGTTAACGGCGCCCTTGTTGGAGTTTCACTAGGCTAGCAAGCATCACCTTCTGGAGTTTGCCTTTTTCCTACTGGATTGACATACCCTGGTTTCATAACTGAGGGAAAACTTGCTGCTATATTCACCAAACCTTCTCTTGGGGTTTCCAACTGGCCAGTCATTTATATCATCAACTACACGCCAACAAGTTTTCTGGCACCATTCAACACCGCGCCATCACTAAGCAAGATAGCACAAGATATAATTCACAAGTGATAAACAAGATATAAGTACTTCAAGCACGATGGCTATCACAAGGAAATAAACTCAGGGTATAGAGATAACCGAGGCACGCGGAGACGAAGATGTATCCTGATGTTCACTTACATAAAGTAAGCTAATCACCGTTGGAGAGATGCGGGTAACCACGAAGGCCCCCGAACGCCACGAAGGCTCACCTTCTTCTCCGAGTCCCCCACGAAGCTAGGGACCCCTTCTTATGGTTAGCTTTTCCTCCACTCCGGAGATGGCAAGCTCCACAACCACTTCACAACTCCCACGAAGGGGAAGCCCGGGCCTCTTCACAATCTTCCACGAAGAGGTCACCGAGGCACCAACCGCCAAGCCAACTAGGAGGTCACCCTCCAAGAGTAATAAGCTCACGGTCTCTCACTCGAACAAATCGTAATGGAGAGCTCAAAACTATGCAAGAATGCAAAGCAAGAACACAAGAGGAAGTGCTCAAATCCTTCTCTCTCAAATCCCACCAAGGCAACAAATGCTATGGAGGAGTTAGAGAGGAAGAACAAGGGTGGAGGTCAACCAATGACTCCAAGATCTTGATTCAAAGGATTCCCCTCACTTAGAGGAGGAATGATTTGGTGGAGATTGTAGATCAAGATCTCCTCTCTTAAATCCCTCAAAAAGATGCAAGTATCATTGGAGGGGAGAGGGAGGAAGAAATCTCAAGAGGGTCAACAATGGAGGTGTATTTCGTGCTCAAGAACCCTAAAACATTTGGGGAAGAAGACCCCTTTTATAGCCCTCAAAGAAAACTAGCCGTTTGGGGCGAAACTGGAATTCCCGATTGGACCGGAAATTCCCGGTTTAAACCGAGCCTAGAAGAAATCAGTCAGGAAGGTTTTCGGTTGATTTCCGATTGAATTTCCGGTCCAAACCGAGCTCGAAACCGACAGAAAATAACCTCACGAAAAATGCGATAACTTTTACATCCGGACTCCGATTTTAGCAAACTTGGGATTTTTGAAAAGCTAAGAAAAATATCTATCGAATGAAGGCCATAAAACCCAAGAAGTATTAAGAGATAAAATACCAAATAATAAGAGGTGAAAACCTCTTTTAAGAAAGAACTGGTAAAACCTCCAAACTCGAAAACGCGATAAAAGATGCATACAAAATCCATTTTCGATGAACTTGGACTTTTTGGAAAGCTAACAACAAGCACAAGAACCTCACGTGGAGAAACACCAAGAAGCAAAAAATTAGGAAGATGCAAAGTATGCAAAGGATTGAGCTCCCTAAGACGATGTGATCAAGTTACCTGACCAAAAGCCCCTCTTGATAGTGCGGCTATCTATCCTATAACCCAGTATCTCAACGAACACCTTGAGACCAGTAAAAGAGAAACCTAGCAAGGCCATACCTTTTCCTTGCGCATCCCGCTTGATCTTGATGTCGATGCTTCATACTTCCTTCAAGCCGGAATGCTTCACTTGATCATTGTTGCTTCATGAAGACTTCCAATATGCTCCCCCATACACCACTATGGGATAGCTTCACTAAGGCATGTCTTCAAAATTCCATTATCACCAAATGGATGACAAGCTTCAAGCATATGATCTTCTCGAGGTGCTTATCTTGAAACTTGCACTTCTCAACCTTGATGACAACCACCACTTGATGTCATCCTTTCATGGGCTATATGAAATCTCACTAGTGATGCATATCCATGACACAATACCTAACCCACATAGACAACACAAACACACATATGTAATGGGTTAGTTCACAAAGCATAATTGACAAACCATACCATAGCACAAGACCGATTGGTCCCATGTGGCACATTCCTTATGCTTCATGTGTTGACCAAACTAGAATCCAATCTTTGATCTTTTCCTTGGTCAACCTTGAATCTTCACATTCTCTATCACAATATCTTGAGCCACATAAAGAATTCTTCATTTGATTGCATGATCTAGGTATTAGTCAATCATATCTCAACTCATGAGACCATCATGACCTCAATATAGAGCCATATCTTGAATTCTTCTCATGTAACCAAACTCTCAAGATATTGAGACTCCTTGGCTTAGCACATAAGCTAGAGCATGGATTACTTGAGTTCTACACAAGAACTACATCTTTATTTCTTCTTGTTGATCATATTGGATTCATCTCTTCTTGTTCAATGATCTTGATGCCAATACTTAAGATATATCGTTATCTTCATGGCATCCAAGCCTTGAATCCAACACATGGACTTCAAGCAATTCCTATGAACAGTTCCTTCATAAAAAGCTCAATGAGAACATTAGTCCATAGGGATTGTCATTAATTACCAAAACCACACTTAGGGGCAATTGACCCTTACACCTGGTTGGCGAGCATCTCCTTCCAGCACGCGTCATACTTGGTGTCCCTCCCGGCGTTGTGCGCCCTCGCGTCGGCCCAGCACTTGTCGAAAGACGCCTGCAATCTGTCGGCTGGATGCCCCGACTTCTTCAGTTCTTTTAGCTTCTTTTGGCCAAGCTCAGGGCGGCCTACCGACGTGGCAGCGGCGGGAGCGTCGGGGTTGTACTGCTCGTCCTTGTTCTTGGAGAGGGTCTGGCGTACTTCCGCCCACTTTTTGTAGCCCTCGATGCGGGCAAAGACGTTGAGGTACTTGAACTGCTGGCCGTCCGTGTTGTCGCCGTACATGTCGAACGCCCGCCGCATCTGCACAGAGAAGCCGGCGTCATCACAACTCGGCGATCCAAGGTCGACGGAGAAAGCGAGTAAGCATACCTTGGTCTCGAAGTCGGCGCCGCTCACCGGATGATCGACGATCTCCTCTTGTATGTCGTGCCACTTGCTGCACGCCGTCTGCATGATCCCCCAATGCGTGGCCATGGCCTTCTCGCCGCGGACCATCACCGTCTTGTTGAAGTAGGGATCGACGATTTTGCGCTCGTCGAACACCGTCTTGATGCGTTGCCAATATGTGTCAAAGTTTTGATTGGCGCCGGTGATGCCGTTCATGGAAACGGTCTTCCAAGCTTCGGCGAGGCACTCGTCTTCTTTGCCCGTCCATTTGATCCGCGGCTCGGTCGGCGGTGAGGTCTTCTTCCTTTTCTTCCTCCCCTTCGCCGTTGATGTCGGCTCAGGCGCGTCGTCCTCCTCGTCGACCTAGCCCTGCTCCTCTTCTTCTTCGTCGACGTCTTGCATGGCGTTTCCGAGCCTGTCGACGCCACCCCGCGACGCCGCCGCGACGGCTTCCGTCGCCCTTGCCTCCTCTTGTGTGAAGAAACCCGGGCTCGACGCGGCGGCCATGGAGCCCGACGTGATCATGTCGTGCATCACACCGTCATTCGGCGGCGGCATCCCGTGGGAGAAGGACAACGACCCTCGGCGCAGGGCAGGCGAGATGCCCTCGTGCATCGCAGCGTCGTACTCCGATGGCGACGAGGTGAACCTCGACATGGCGGGGACGTAGGTCTCGTGGAACATGGGCGAAGATGCCGCCGGTGAGTAGGTGGAAGGTGAGCCGATCGTACCTTGGGTTGGCCATGAACCGGCGGGGAATTGGCCGACGCGCGGCTGTCCCATGGCCATGGAGACCAGCCTCGCCTACTCGTCCGCCGCCGCCGCCCTCTTCGCCGCGAGCTTCTTCTCCCTCTCTGCCCTGCCGCGAGTTTCGGTCTGCCGGCGCTCCACGTCCGCCACCCACGCCGAGTTTGTCATACCCGGCGGCCTCTCTTTGGGTATATGCGGGGAAAATGGGTATATGCGGCGCATTTTGGAGGGAAACTAAATTAATGGCGGGGAAGTACCCTTCCTCTCGCCGACACCGTGGGCCCGCTCGATGTTGGATGGATGAAAGCTCAAATCCAGGCGAAAACGAGGAACCGGGGGTGCGCTGGGCCGAATACCGCCGTCCAGATGTAAAAAACGGCTGCCGGGGGCCGAGTCGGGGGACGGCTGGAGATGCTCTTAGTTAGGGAGATGTGTCCGGTTAAGGTTTGAGTCGGTTCCCATGGTTCTTGTGTATGTAAACACAAAAAGGCGTGTGAGTTGTAACAATGAGAAATAAAGAGAAAAAAATATTGTATCTAATACACTCCCTTGACAAAGTTTTTGGTATTCATGGGTCTGTAATCTTCGTAAGGGATCAATCCATGGGAAAACCCCAAAAGGCGCTACGGCCGATCTTAATATATCAAGTAAAAGATGAAGTTCGCAAAAAATAAGAACGTATTAAAGGGTAATCCCTCCGTTTAGTAATATAAAATATTTTAGCTTTATGAAGTTAATGTATCTAGATATCTTTTAGTGTATAGATCGAATTTATACACTAAAAGATGTCTAGATACATTAGCTTCATAAAGCTAAAACATCTTATATTTTTAAACGGAGGGAGTACTTCCTCCATTTTATAAAATTTATCGCTATACAGATATATCTATCTAAATATATCTATATTAATGACAAGTTTTATGAAACAGAGAGAGTATCATATCAGAGAAGTACTCATGTAAGATTTATGTGGGTCGCGGGAATGATACTCAACTATCTGTTGCTCCCTCCATTACAAAGAAAAAGGCGTTCTCGTTTTGCGTATTTTTCTTTCACCAAAAATTATTTTAATTATATAAAGATTATTAACATAAAATTAGCATCATTAGAAAGTGTTTTTCAATACGGACTTAACGATACTAATTATGTAAAGTATAATCAAGATTTTGATGTTCAATTTTATTGGTCAAAGTTCATCTTGAAATAAGTGTGCTTTATTCATTAAAATGGAGGTACTAAGTGGTAACCAAGTGACGTTTAATTTCTGAACCAAGTTTTTTTTTTAAATGGAGGGCATACCGTCATCCTCTGCATCTAAAGGATGCACACAGTTTTTTTTTCATTATTTAATAAAAAACCACAAAGGTCTTACAAAGAGAAATACACTGATCAAACCGAAGCCACCATCCTAACGATATATGGTTAAATCTACACAAACTGATGAAGTGGGTGCCTATGAACAGGGCCCTTGCCCTGACAAGACACCGACTCGCCTCATCAAAATAACCGAAGGCTTCAACTAGCTGCCCCAATGACTAGCTAGTAGCACTATACCGATCCAGCAAACTCTATTGCCACCGCAGTCTTTCGCAAACCCATATTCAGGAGGGATCAACGCACCGACCTTGACCGGCCACTATCAGCGCCACCACGACACCAGACAGCTCCTCCGCCATGCACCTGTAAATCATCACGCGATCGCCGTTGAGACCCCGCTGCTCCACGCCGCTGAGACTCGCTTTCGTCGATGCGCTCAGAGTTACACTGCTCCACCTCAGAACCACCTCCAGGCAGCGTCTACTCCAAAACGATGCCCTCTGGGAGAACGACGCCAAAGCTGCGCCATGGTCCGATCAGATCTAGGGTTTTCCCCGGAGTAGCCTGGGTGAGGTGAGGGCTGCATTCGCGATGCCTTCAACAAGGTAGCGACATGCGGGCACCGTCATCATCCACCAAGACCGAAAGTCCGGCTCGGTTTTCACCAGCAGCCACTCCTCGCCAGCAGGGACTATATGCCGGATCGCGAAATCCAGTAGTCTAGCCACAAAACTCGGGTCGACCACCTCCGACGAAGGAGACGACGACCACCACCATGTCTGGGACAGAAGCCTCAGACGCCCTCGTGCAGTGGGAAGAGCCCAGGAGGATCTGGGGACGTAGTCGAAGCCAGGAAGATGCTGAGGAGGCAGATCAGCGCGAGACCCGTCCAAGCCCATCTAGAGCCAGATCAGGCCTGCCTGCACCACCACCACCGCCACCACCGGCCGTCGTCGCTGTCCGCCGTGGCTTGGCTGCCGCCGCACCACCGGCAGGCAGCCGTGGCGGGCTCCACCACCGTCAGCTGAACCAAGTGACTTTACCAAAAGAAGTGACTTTACCATGACTGCAGTGTAATAATCCTAAAACTACTTAGGAGTGACTTTACCATGACTGCAGTGTAATAATCAAGAGCCTATATAACCCCAAAACTACTTAGGAAAAGATCCGTCAGAACTTATCACTATGGGGTTCTAGCTTTATAAAATTTTGTCGCAATGAAATTAGTGCTGCAAAGGGTTGTCATTTCATTTTGCAATTGGAGAGACAAAATGTTTTACAATTTGAACCGGGAAAACTCAAATGGAGTCATGTTTTTTGCATGCCACGCTTAACTATGTTGGGTGCGGACGATGCGTAGTGCTATCCACCTATAAACGGTAGATAATTAATAATTTGATTCTCCTAAAATCGTATCAAATTAATATGATATACGATGACGAGAGGATAAACAGGTATTGATTACCTTCCCCTTAATCCTCCTAGAGCCCCTATATATCTGATCACCATCATGTCGAATCCTCTCATCCATCGACCAGAAAGACGACACTGCCTAGCTAGAAGAAGACGAATAGCTAGATCTCACTCACGCCATGGCACGTCCCGCGAACAACACACATATTTTCTGCTTGGTCGTAGCTCTTCTTGTCATGTCTACCTCTTTCCTGACCTGCCATGCAGGAGAAGGTAAAACATACGCGCATATCATCTCCTACTGCATATATACATATATTTCTTCATTCGTCTTCCCCTTTAGGCCTTGTTTACTTCTCCGGTATTTTCATCCCCAAAAGATATGTGGATATGTGGGGATTTGGTGTTCACCCAATACCCTCAAATCCCCTTAAATACTCTTCCCCAAAAATACTCTATTATGATGGAGAGTTTTTAATCTTGCCAAAAATACACTAGAGTGGAGGGGATTTGTGGGGATATCCTGGGATTATCCCCTTAAAAACCGGACTAGTAAACAACCTATCGGGGAAATTCCGGGATACAAATTAATACCCTCCTATCCCCTCAAATACCCTAGAAGTAAACAAGGCCTTAGGCCTCATTTGGTGGAAAGGTTTTGTAGTGGTTTGCCAAATATTTCCCCGGAGGGATTGGGTGAAGGGTAGTGTTTTGCAAGACAATGGGCGTACACGAGCTAGCTTGGCTATACAAAAACGATCAGCTTCACTTGTACGCGCCGGTTCGCATGCACTCCTAGCTAATCAATTATGGCATTGTGCATGCATACAAGGAAAGTCTGACAAGTACTGCCGGGAATCGCCGGAGTGGCGCTGACACGGGCCTTGTTTCGTCTGAGTCTAAAGATGGCATGCTTGCTCGGCTGTATAAAACGCGAGGGAGGAGGCGTGGCTCATTTACACTTCTACCTGGAGTGGTTTGCAGTGGTTTAAAAGGATTTTGGGGGTTTAGTCCATCTAAAACCGGCCTGCCAAACGGTTAAGACAGGTTTTTCTAGTAGTATTTTGGGGTTGGGCTGGGACAATACCCAATGATCCCCGCCAAAACACCTCTACTAAACTAGGCCTTATGCATCTCCATTACTCTTTCATGTGGAACACAAACTAATTAACTGATCAATTCTGTTGTGCTACTTTGGATCGTTGTGCAGAGCCGAATGGGGCATGGTGCAGGCCAATCCCAGCTTGCCAGATCGCAGTGACACCCGAAAACAACAAAAAGTGCGGAGATTATTGTAGCGGTTTTGGCTTCAACCCTCAGAAGAGCCGATGTGTGCCCGAGTATCGAGAGTGCTGCTGCTTCAATAATTAAGCATCAGTATAATGCCCTGGGAGAGTGATACTAGACGGATGACAAAGCTAGCCAGTTATTATTTGTACTAGGAAGAAAGGCGCGGCGGCACGCCGCGCCCGTAGAATGACACTAAGGTGAAAAGTAGGATATGGTAGTACGAAAAAAGTAAGCTCAGAAACATATAATGTCTATGATCTACCACCGCGCCGGTAGGCTGAGAATAAGGTGAAAAGTAAAGGAGGGTAGTATGAAAAAGAAAGCTTGAAACATATAAGTAGCAATGTCTGCTGGCAAAGCAACTATATTTCGTAACTAAGGACACTACCTAGCGCACTTCCAAACCCTTACAGATTGTACAACACAAGTGCACACACAGGAGCAAATTTCAAACTTTTCATCCTAGAATCTCACGCTCAAGTAGTGAAGTTATGCCCGAGTATTTCTTGCAGTTCTACATGTTTCCATTGGGGTATGCTTGTTTCTAGCATTCTGTACACGGTAGATACCAGCAGCCATCCTCACTGATCAGCTCGGTGAATAAAATCCTTCGTTCAGTTCAAATGCTTTACATGTATCCATCATGATGAATTGTTCAAATGTGTAGATGAATCCTTCTTTCAGTTCTTTAAATTGGTCTATACAGTTGTTAGGTGTAGAGCCTTCTAGGGTTCCTCCCTGCAACAGTGACATGAATGAGCTGCAATTAGTACTGAAGATGTAAACTGAGGTATAAGTGTTGTGTGTAGTATGTACCACACGATCTACCATGACTAAATTTAGATCATATATAATTTTCCCAGTCAATAGATGTCTCTGTTTTCCCAGATTCAGCGAAAATGCACAAGAAGCCCACATAGAGGTGTCTACTTTGACACATGTTTGAGAAAGGTTGTTTGAATTTCTGGCTTGGTTTAACAAACATAAGCCAGTGACGAAGATAAAAGGTAGTATAAACCGATCATAATATGGTGAAATTAAATAATAGTAAGTATGACCAGGAAATTTACAAATATAAATTGCCGACTAACCTAACAAATTCTGGTCAAGCACTGAAGTTCAGAGCCTGATATCTTACACTGAACATGGTTCAGTTTAGTCTTATGTTTGGCGTAGACTTTACACAGTAAAGCATGTATTTAAAATCAATTCAAATAGTGGCAGTTGTAAAAGTATGTTCCTATCTAGCAATAGGAGTAGAAGGCAAGTATTTTTCTATTTCAGAGATATGCACATGAATAATTATCGAACCCTGGTGAAGATGGATCTTTCATTTCTTTCACTGTGTCATTACAAATGAGAATACACGTTGAAAAGATAGAAAGATAAAGGAGGATTGAAGATACGCAAAGATTTTGCCGCGTTTCACCAAAAGATAGAAAAAGGAAATTCATTACCTTCTAACTGGTATAACTAATCACTATCTGGAATCTGGAATAGTATAGACCAAAGAAGAGAAATCACTCTATGGTTTCTCGACAAATCACAACCTGGAATCACGAAATAGTATAAGTAATCACAATCTGGAATTGCATAGACCAAAGAAGAGAAATCACTCTGGTTTCTCGACAAATTATGCTATAGGCAGCAAGTAATTTTCTACCAAAGACAGAGCTTGTCCAATACCTTGCTGGATCATTAAGATCCCATCGTGTTCCTCAAATTACCATGAAAATGCAGTAAATTAACACAACAATGTTATTATTCATCTTTCCCATTCCTAATTAGATTGTACATGTTTATCAGTCCTTCATTCAAGATGGCAAGAAAAATATACATACAAATTTGGTTCTGTAAAGCCTATCACAATTGAATGAGCTCACCTTTCCTTGGTGGATTCTAACATAACCCCAATTATTCAGCCACAAAAATGACTGGATGCATTCCCTGAAAAGTAATACTGGTATCAATGGTAGAAGAATAACGACCTTTTTAGATCGAGAGACAATACATGTAGTATTAAGAAGACACAAATAATCTAAACCTATAATCAATCTACAATCTGACCTTTACATAAAAGAAGCCTTGAACTGTCATCCTGGACAAATATGAAGTGAGCAAATATATTCTATCATGTCCTAGAGATTAGTTACCAAACAGAGAACAGTCTGTCCACCTGATTTTAAACAAAGTTTCTGTAGGGAACCTGAAACATCATGAATAGAAGAGAATCATTTTTTTACTGGGAACAACCTCTCAAACTTCTAACATACACGACTTAAATCGAATGCAGTTCACATCATTTTGTATTGGTCAGATTACAAAAAGGATCATTCCTATTAACAAACAAATGATGGAAAACAATGAGATGATTTTGAGACAGAAGTTGCTAGTTCTATGTATGAATACCAGAGAAAGCAAAATTAAAATAGCTGATACTGAACTGCTAAGAAAAGTTACAAAAGATCAAAATAAATGAAGTATCCGTAATGACAGCAACTTCTATTTACCAGATGAATGTGTTGTGCTCCCGCGTGCACTACCACTTCGGCAAAGCTCCACCCCAAACCAAGTTTTCCATTTGGTTGCCATATAGTTTACGCTACACAGCAGTCGAGAACTGAAGGAAGCTGAAGAACAGCAGCAGAGATACTCCAAACTTGCTTCTGTCCCCGGCACTGCTGTGGGATTGAAACAACAAACCTGCCTGTTCAAAAACCTGCCAGTTCAATCAAAGGAAAAATTGTGTTGTGGTGAATTGGTGATCTCTACTTAACAGAACTTAAAAGGGAAAATAAAAGGTGGGAGAGAGAAGACCATGAGGTAAAGGAGGCAATGTCACCAGGCTGTTGGAGTGGTTGCCAGACTGAACGCAACGCTTGGGATCCACCTGCCTGTAGTGCCGGAGCCGCTGTGAAGCTTGTGTGGTTTGGCTGTTGTAGAGTGACCGGCACCCGCAACATGTTGGAGCCAAAATCTCAGGGTGACCGATAGACGCGCCGTCTCGGATTGCGGTCTTGCCGTCGCCGGCAGCATTTCCTCCTATCCTCTGTTTCCTCCTGGACAGAATGTCGGCGGATGTTGAGCGAAGCCACAGAGAGGAGTCAGCGGAGGGCAGGACGGACAGATGACGGCAGACGCTAGGCGAAGTCGTGGGAAGGTGCCATGTGTAAATTCCATCGTCATGATTGCAACTCACTGTAACCTTCATCATGAAAATAGCAATGGATCGACGAAGTTAGACATAAATTATCAATCAGAACCAAGCATGTCTCTCACAGTCTAAATGGTACTGACATGGATCCTCCAAGGTACATCATTTGCTTTGATTTCTCATCTCTGTCATATGTTGTTCCAGAGAGCATAAGTGACAGAAACTCATGTTCAAGCCATCTACCTCACAACTCATTCTATATTGGTGCTGATAGCTGATCAACAACACCAAAAATACCAGATGCCTCTTGCAATGCCGACGGTAGTAATACAGAACCAGTCATCATCAAAGTTGTACTGATTAAACACATGTCATGGAAATACTGCATATATTTTTTAGAGCAGCCAAAATCAACATAAACTAACTTGTTCAATGTTTTTTTCTGTCCTCCTTGCCCACAAGTGTTAGTAGGCATTTGGTCAAACACAGAGCATGCATGTACAAAAAAAAGTGTGCAGACTGAATCAGCAAATGTCGGCATCAATGCAGTTGTATGAAATCGAGATAAAGAATTAGAGACTAAGTAAAGAAACTGGGTAGGGAGAGAGATTAAAACTCATGGATGTTCCTGGGCGGCGCTAGAGCCGTTGTTGAGGTGGTGTCCTATAGCTCCTTGCCATCGAGCTCTTCCTTCTTGATAGAGAGAGCAAGGAGAGGCTCACCAACCCGGCCAGCCGCTGGGGTCGAGGCCGTCTTCCGGATGAGAAGCCACGTCGGAGAAGGCGGAGTGCCTCCGCGAAGGCCGCGACACGCCTACCACGGCACGGCTGCATACCACGGAAGAGCTTGACCTGGGGAAGCTTGTGACAGGGGAGAAGTTAATTTGCGGGCGGCTAGCCTCCTTGGTGACGCCGGCGGCCATGGGATACGGGCTACGGGCCACAGGCCTCACCCGGGTTGCCCACGTATTGGAAGATTTGAGGAGATGCTCTGGGTTCAGTTCTCTGGGCATCTTCTTGAGTTGCTTCTTCTTCGGTAGGTCACCGCCAACGCCTATCACGACAGCATGGGAGGGAGAGGAGGCTGCCAGCCTGGACGGAGCATGTGAGCCATAACGGTGGATTGGGGAGGAAGAGGGAGTGGGGATTGGGGAGAAAGAGGGAGTGGGAGTGGGCAGCGATGGGAGTTGGGGCCTTGGGGGAGGAAGAGGCCTGGATTTTTTGGATTAGCTTTTTGTTGACTGCCGCTTTGACCGAATTCTCTAGAGACTGCAAGATGGCTCATGCTAAGCATCACTGCGACGCACGATGGTGAGGCGTGAGCACACAATGCAAGCACGACGTGTTTATTTCTTATTGGAGGAATCAGGCGGAGCGCTGATTTGGCTCGCTGAGAGCTCGAGAAAGCCGACCAAATTTATATATCTATCTATGTTCATCTCATCCAATGTAAAAGTCAGAACAAATCATGCATGATGAAATGGCATAATTAAAGAAGCGAAAATTACTCTCGATCCAAGCTAAAGAAATGGACCCTGATATACAGGGGCAATGAACACCCCCTCACGGTAAAAGGAAGAAAAGGGATGATATATATAAATCATTATTGGTTGGTCATCACCAAACACTCAAGAAACAGATGTCAACCCAATACTAGTCTATCTATCTATCTATTCTCTATACTATTAAAGCAAAAGCGGTGTCCACTGTTGTCACACTTCTAGTTTTGATTTTGTCCTCAGACAAGACACCAAATTACCCACCAATATCATTAATAAGTCAAAAAAGATTCGTCCTATCGCATATTTCGTCCGCTCGCTCGACCAGCCGAATGGGCCCAACATCGGCGTCGGCCCATCCTATCCAGTTGAATTGAGACGAGTTCATACCGAAGTCTCCTGAACCAGCGGCACATTTTTTTTTCAAAATGGGGCAGGCTCCAGCCTCTGCATCAAAGCGATGCATATGGCCGGTATTTATTAACTTATTCCCAAAGATTTAAAAGTAATTATTACAGCTCATGGATCACCCAAAGTGGCTACAAAGATTAACCACTTAAAAATCCACAACACAAGACCCCTAAAGCTCAACATGCCGTAATCCTATTATCACGCCGCCAGCCGAATTTGCTGAATAAGTCCCGTGCGACCGTCTTCAAACGGTTGCACCCAATAACCATGGCCTCTCGAAACTTCACTGGCTGCAGATAGAACCACATACAGATTCAATGGGTAGCCACCGGTATAACCTACAAAAGAGATGGAACTCTTGTTCTGTTAAAAACACTATCATTCCGTGTATTCCAAATAGCTCAGATAATAGCACACACCCCAACCCTAATTTGTTTGAGCCTCGCCCAGCTCCTACGTACTCTCATGCCTCGCCGGCGACCACCTCCACGGCTCCACCGCCTCCTACCAGCGGCACACGCCCGCGCCGTCGTCACAGAGGCTCTCCCGGACCTCTTCCTCGCCAACCTCGTCCTCCATGGCTACTCCAAGATCGGACGTCTCCTTGACGCCCGCCGCCTGTTCGACGAGATGCCGTACAGGAACCTCGCTCTTAGGGCTCCACCATCTCTATGTATGCGCAGCACGGGCGCGAGGATGACGCGATTGAACTCTTCGCTGTCTTCCACAGGGCCTCCCGTGAGGCACCCAACGAGTCCCTGCTCACTAGCATCCTCAAGGCATGTGCGCAGTCCAGAGCGGTTTCGTTCGGCGAGCAGATGCATGGCGATGCCGTGAAGCCTGGAATGGATGGGAATGTCTACGTCGGGACCGCGCTGATCAACTTGTATGCGAAGGCTAGCTACATTGATGCAGCGATATTGGTCTTTGACGCGCTCTCTGTGAAGAATCCCGTCACTTGGACCACGGTGGTAACAGGGTATTCTACATTGGACATAGTGGAATTGCCTTGGAGTAGTTTGCAAAGGAACGACTGGTGCACGCCTTACTGGTGGAAAAAATGTCATTGGAATGAGAGGGAGAGAGAGGGCGCCGGCGGTGGTGAAGATGCTATGCGTGAGATGTGAAGATGTTTTGGGAGAAGATTATGATGAAGAGATATGCTTAAGATAAAAATATGAGTGTTCTTATAGAGTAGAGAGATGGAGATGAAGAAGCTGCAGCCGCCGGCGGTGTGATCAAGGCCGGCCGGCGGCGCGTTTTCCCGAAGCGTTTCTAGCGAGAACGAAGCGACGTCGCGTAATTGGCGATCGATTCCGAAGCGTCACGTCATAACTGGCGCAGGAAGTGGACAGTTCGTTTGAACGGGCCTTTGGTCCCGACTCGTGACACGAACCAGGACTAAAGGGTGCCCTTTAGTCCCGGTTTGCTCCACGAGCCAGGACTAAAGACCCCTATCCATTAGCCCCGATTGTTGACAAAAACCGGGACTAAAGGGCACATTTGAACCGGGACTAATGCTCCCTGGCCTACATTTTTGAATGAACCGGGACTAATGCGCCCTTTAGCTGCGGGTCGAGCAGTTTGGGGACTAATGGGGGTGAATGGAAGCCCTTTTTTCTACTAGTGCCTGGTTCGGGGTCGTGCGAATCGGATCGAGGGTTGAGAACGACGGCGGGTTGACGCAGGGCAACGACCCTAGTCCCGGTTCAAATGTGCCCTTTAGCTGCGGGTCGAGCGGTTTGGGGACTAATAGGGGTGAATGGAAGCCCTTTTTTCTACTAGTGCCTGGTTCGGGGTCGTGCGAATCGGATCGAGGGTTGAGAACGACGGCGGGTTGACGCGGGGCAACGACTGGGTCAGGATCCCGTTCCATGTAAGCTGACCCCAAACGAGTATTCACTATTTGCAATAAAAAGTCACAAGAATACTGTTGTAGTCTGCCGCTTCGGCAGCACACCGTATGAGCCGTCGTCGTGCGCCCGTCTCGCGTACGCCGGCGGCCGACTGGATGGTTGCAGTCTGATGCCGCCATCGCCCTTCTTCCTACCCTGCTTCGTCCCTCGCTGACGCACATGCCGCATGGTCGCCTAGGTACGGCTGGAGACACAGCTGGAGATGGAGGCGCGGCTGGTATCGCTATACAGATCAAGAATTTGCCATGGCGTTCGTTTGCTTGGGAAGAAAATAAGATAGAAGGATAGGAAGAGTTTTTTTTAGAAGAGAACGATAGGGAGAGATGCGTTCGATTCCCTGGAGTCCCAAGAGTCAACTAACGTGGTATATTATTTTAGCGGCAAAGTGGGCTAAATTTTCAATCATTATTATTTGTATTTTGATCTTTTGCAAAAAATAATTATTATTCTTTTTAATTCATTCGGATCTCGTCCCGCCGTCATCGACCCAAATTAAAAAAAGAAACAGAGAGAAGGAGACAAAGGGTGGGCATAGCCATCGCCCTCTTCGACTCTTGGCGGAGGAAAGGGAGAAGCCAGGGTAGAGGTGGGTTGCCGGAAGGATCAGGCTAAGTAGGGTGCACCAGAAGTCTAGCCTTCAAGTCCCGTGGATGCGGTCGAGCGCCGCTGATGGACGCCATGGTCAAGCGTCACTAGAGCATCGTCGCCGAGGATATAGGAGATCAAGCGCAAGGACACCGCCTCTGGGGAAGACGACGCGGG
Organism: Dactylis glomerata; assembly: GCA_007115705.1. Classification (NCBI taxonomy): domain Eukaryota; kingdom Viridiplantae; phylum Streptophyta; class Magnoliopsida; order Poales; family Poaceae; genus Dactylis; species Dactylis glomerata. The sequence goes on along the minus strand of QXEO01000365.1, from coordinate 92,194 downwards.
GAATAGGAGGAGGAGTACGGTGCGGAGCCCATGGCCGCCATCAGATCCAATGCCACCTACTCTAACTCCGACACGCGCAGCGAGCATTTGCCTTTGATGCTCCTCCCCCATTGCTCCTGCTGGCCATCCGAATATGATGGCCGTGCGGATCGACCGTGATATTGTCGGGATGAGGGACTGCCCCAGGAGCTACTCGCAAGCTGTTCCAGCATCCTGCGGCTTGCATGGTGCAAGTAGTAAAGATGTTTGGCTCTATGCAAGCGGACATGCTGCTGTCGAACCGATTCACGTTTGATTTAGAGAAAGAGAGGGAATGAGAGAGAGTGGGGGAGAGAGGGAGAGGAAGAGAGCAAGAGGGAGAGAGGGAGAGTGAGGAAGAGAGGGAGGGGAGATGTGACTTCCTGGTATCCCTCGAGGACAAAAGCGGTACTGATCAAGTTGAGGCGTAAAACTTTTACATGGATGGTCAGGGCTTGCTTACCCGATATGGACCAAGTCCGACAGGGCTGAAGGAGAAGCGAGGATAAATAAGAAAGTGAAGGATAGAAGACAAATTAAAAAAAAATGAAGATCCACTATAACGCACGGGCATTTAGCTAGTTTAGCTATTTAGCTAGTTTAGCTAGTATACTAAAAGCACAATACGGGTGTCTAAAATAAAACAACAACGTTAATCCATATATGTCAAAAATATATACTATGTTGATTATAATTTTAACGGGTGAGATTAAAAGATAACAAGTGTTACGGACAACAATAAATATGTACATATTAGCACTTGACACGTAAAATACAAAAGAAAAAAAAGATACATATAACGTTTCCGATCAAATACTGTATCCTCACACGTGCTATTTCTGGAGTCCTGGCCGTGTTCTTAGAGGAATACACATAATGACATCATACATGATGTCATCAATCAAGAAAAGTCCAAGATCGTTGATTTAATCTAGCTGCTTATTTCGTGTATTCAATTCATAAAAAATAATTGTATAATATTTTGTGTAATTTCATATAAAAATAATATGTTACAAGACATAAGTGATGTCAGGTAAGAAATAGTCTGGTTCGATTACATTGTGATATGTGTTTGGAGTGTGGACAAACGTAGACCGAGCTACACGTAGCATGTTATTTTTAAATATTCAAAATTTATATTTTAATGTTTTAAAAAAATTGAATACCACATTTTTGAGGTAGGCAATATTGAATGTTACAAATCGTGAGTGAAAAGATAATGTATCTGCAACGATCAAACTGAAGAAAGAAATTCTCCAAAATATGCAATATAAATTGTTTCAGATGTTAAACTCAATGATTGATATAAAATGAACAAGTTGTGGGGAGCGTGTATGTAAATGGACACTCTATAATTTCTAGTCAACACAGATAAGTATTTGCAATATTTTAGAGCGGACAAAATGCAAAACTCAAATTTGACATGAACGAAGTATAAAAAATCTTGATCAAACAAAATAACCATTGATGGGTGTAATTAAGAAAATGTTTTATGAGAATGTTATAAGGCGTACATCATTCGGATATGCATTAAGACATTTTGGTTGTTCTAAAATGTATAAGTCCTTAGACATTATCTGAAATAACAATATGTGAAGTGTGTGATCGAGAGACATTGTTTAGGCAGTTCTAGATATTATGTACGGACATTAAATTGGTGGAAAGGCATGTAGGAGAATGGAATTATTCTAATGAAGATATATTACTCAAATAGGTTTTATTTGAGATATATTTTTATTTATTTATTTATTCATGGTAAAGTCCACTAACAAATTATCAATCCGAATATAGTACCATCGGAAATTAAGTTAAAATTATAACACTAAAGGTCGATACATGTAGTTGCAAATGGAATATTTTTTAATGGCAACCGCGACACTCCTACAAAATATTTCTCCAAACGTGTAATCAAGTCATATGTTTAGGTGGGTTTTAAGTATAGTTGGTCAATGTGAAGATAATTTAATAAAACAAATTTACCTAACATAGGAAATTTAAGAATAAATAAAATCTAGCCATGCAAATGCAAAGAATAGTTGGTTAAGATATAAAACATTAATCATATTGTGTTTACTTTTTTCATCTTGCTTCGTGCTTGTGAAATGCCAATAAGCCATTGTAGAAATATTTTTATTTTTCCTAGGCTATATTACAAGTACTTTATACATTTAACATAATAGAAATTAATTATTACATCAAACATTGCCGCTAGGACGTTTACTAGATTTGTACAATAGAAAATGAAATATTTTGACATTTATTCTATAAGTTTTTTCGAATACTTCCAATTTTGTTAATTTATAATTCCTAGAGCCTCCGGTAAATTTTCCTATATATTGGTGTATTAAAAAGGTGGGGTACTAGAAATAGAAGGTCAAAACAGAGATGTCAGCAATAATAGTGCAGCCACCTAACATGACTCTGCATTCTTTACCAAAGCAAATTAAATATCACTAACATTTATTTCATATAACAACGTTATTTGTGTTTCATGGAGTAATAGTTATACATACACATAATTAGTCTCCAAAACAGTAAAGTACCCAAGCGTCATGTGGCGAACTATATATAGTTGTACTTTTAACCATGCATTAATGTAACATCAAGTAAAAGCTAGTATATGCTATTTTGCCATGTTAATTTAATTCTATGAATTAATCTAATACTCCGAAAAAGTTACATTGTTTCATTGATTTGATTTTAAAATCTTAATCATTTACCCATACAATAGACAACTAAAAGAGGTTTTCCTCGAGATATTTTTCATTTACCATAAAATCTATGGTGTCTAGAACTAATAGTGTAAGTATTGATGGTTCCATGGACATAATTTCAACTAGACATTTTTGAATGTTGCCCTTGCATTTGCGAGAGCCACTATGCTAGTTCCACAAAAAACAAATTAACTGTTCAATCAGTTTAACACATAGGTCGAAATGCCTGGTGCCAAGATAATTCTTTCGAATAATCATCAAAACTAAGGTAGGTGTATGACGATCAAGACACCTAGTTCACTTGGGTTGTGAGTAGTGCTGGGCTATGTTCCAGTGTGTTCGCAGACCAACATTAGCCTAGAAAGTCAAACATGTATCAACCCTTGATCAAGGTTCATATCTAATGGATGACTGAGGGTGCCTCTTTAAAAGGTAAAGGGGAGAAAATTCTAGCTGTTATATGTTGATCCAAATTCTACAAAGTCAATGCCAACTTCTGATGAGCTGAGAGAGGCCTGTTTCATGCCCAACAGGCTGTGGTGGTGTGGGCGGGCGACAACCCTCACCGTATGATCGTTACCGCCACCTATATATATTTTGTGTAAGTCGCCGGTGATGCGGCACGGTGTTGATGATGTATGTCACCGTCCAGTTGGGAACCCCAAGAGGAAGGTATGATGAGCACAGCAGCAAGTTTTTCTCTCAGTAAGAAACCAAGGTTTGTCAGTCCAGGAAAAAGCCAAACTCCAGAAGGTGATGCTGGCTAGCTTAGTGACACTCCAACAAGGGCGCCGTTTACGACACTTGTTGACACACCTTCAACTAGTAGCAACGCGGAACCTGCACACAACACAACCAAATACTTTGCTCCCAACTTACGATGAGGTTGTCAATCTCACCGGTTTGCTGTAAACAAAGGAATGAGCGTATCGAGTGGAAAGCAATAGTAGTATGCAAGAAAGTAAACAGTGCGAGTAAAGTAAACAGGTGATAGCAATATAAAGGAAATTAGACCGGGGTTCACAGTTCACTAGTGGTGTCTCTCCATAAGATAAATAACGACATGCTGGGTAAACAAATTACAGTTGGGCTATTGATAGAATAAAGATAACGTGCATATGTCGAGAGGATCACTATGAGATTTACTCTGGGCATTACAACAAAATACATAGACTGCCATCCAACTGCATCTATGACTAATAATCCACTCGCGGGGAATCATCCGAGGACCCCTTGAGTATTAAGTTGCGAACAACAGGTAACTGCATTAAGCAAAGTGTGTAATGTAAACAAAGCATATGCCCTTGGACATAAGAATGTTGTTTTCTCCCTAGTGGCAACATCACATCTACAACCTTAGAGGTTTCTGTCACTCCCCCAGATTAAATAGAGGCATGAACCCAACTATCGAGCATAAATACCCCCTCTTAGAGTCACTAGTATCTACTCGGCCAAGATAGCTACTAACAACGGAGAGCATGCAAGATCATAAACAACATAGAGATAACATAAGATAATATTCAGCATATCAACTCAATCATAACACCAATATTCATCGGATCCCAACAAACACAACAAGTAGAATTATATAAAGGTGGTCTCGATCATGTAAAGCAGCTCACAAGATCTAAACATGAAGCACATGGTGGAGAAGACAACCAACTAGCTACTGCTATGGACCCATAGTCCAACGTAGACTACTCACTCATCGCGCCAAAGGCAAGCATGGCGATGAAGAAGACGTCCGGTGGTGATTCCCCTCACCGGCAGGGTGCCGGGAAGAGCTTCTAGACCCTCCCGATCTCGGGTCGACGATGGCGGCGGATCGCGATGTGTTTCTGGAAAATTGATCGGGTGTTTAGGTTTTTCCCGTCGGGGGGTCTTTATAGGCGAAGGGGTGATGACCCACAAGTATAGGGGATCGCAACAGTCTTCGAGGGAAGTAAAAACCCAAATTTATTGATTCGACACAAGGGGAGCCAAAGAATATATGTAAGCCTTAACAGATGAGTTGTCAATTCAGCTGCACCTGGAAACAGTCTTGCTCGCAGTGGTTTATCAGTAGCAATAGTTTTATAGTGGTGATAGTAGTGAAACAGTAACAGCAGTAGTAAAATAGCAGCGGTAATAGTAACAGTAGTAAACAGTAGGAACAAATACTGTAGGCATAGGGATGGATGTATGGGCATTGCATGGATAAGATAATTCATGAAATCAATGAGACACGGGCATTGCAGATAAATAATGATAAAGCATCCTAGTACAAACAATCATAGGCATGTGTTCCGTATATAGTCGTACGTGCTCACAAGGAGAAACTTGCACGACATCTTTTGTCCTACCAGCCTGTTGCAGCAGGGCCTCAAGGGAAACTACTAGTAATTAAGAGTCTCCTTTTAATAAAGTACCGGAGCAAAGCATTAGCACTCGGTGAACACATGTGATCCTCACATCATAGCCATCCCCTCCGGTTATCCCAATTTCTGTCACTTTGGGGCATCGGGTTCCGGACAACAATATGTGTATACAACTTGTAGGTAAGACCATAAACAACAAGTATCATCATAGAAATAATAACATGTTCAGATATGAAATCATGGCACTCGGGCCCAAAGTGACAAGCATTAAGCATAACAAGTTGCAACAATGTCATAGGCACTAAATAAAGATACTAGGCACTATGCCCTAACAATCTCATATCAAATTACATGAACAATCTCATCCAATCCCTACCATCCCCTCACCTACAGCGGGGGAATCACTCACACATGGATGGGGGAGTCATGGATGGTCGATGGAGGAGCGTCGGTGATGATGGTGATGAAGATCTCCTCCAAATCCCCGTCCCGGCAGGGTGCCAGAACAGAGTTTCTGGTTCCGAATCGCGGTTTCTGATGGCGGCGGCGCAGCGGAAGTCTATCTTGGAAAAACGCCATCTCCCCGATATAATCGAGTCAGGGGTATATGTAGGCGAAAGGAGAGGTCGAGCGGACGGCCAAGGCGTCCTCACACCAGGTGGGCGCGGCCAGGGCTGGGCCGCGCCCCCTGTGTGTGTGGGGCCCTCGAGCCTCCCCTCCGTCTCGTCTTCTGGCTCCGTGGGTCTTCTGGTGAAATAGGATTTTTGATGATTTTTCCCGAATTTTTACTGAAAGTTGGATTTCTGCATAAAAACGAGACACCAGAACAATTCTGCTGAAAACAGCGTTAGTCCGTGTTAGTTGTATTCAAAACACACAAATTAGAGGAGAAACAATAGCAAAAGTGTTCGGGAAAGTAGATACGTTTTGGACGTATCAACCCCCCCAAGCTTAGCTATTTGCTTGTCCTCAAGCAATTCAGTTAACAACTGAGAGCGATAAAAGAAACTTTCACGAACACATTTGCTTCATATGATGTATATATACTAGCTATGTGATCAAGTACTCAGGCAATTCATAATAAGGAATATGCAACTAATGTCACCTCATAGTCAAGCAAGCTATGAAAGAGTGCCAATGCATTAATAACAAGTAACATGTACATAAGAAACTACAAGATTGTAATATGCATAAATAATATGGAAGAGTGGTATCCAGTGATTGCTGGGTTGATGGCGCCAGAAAAGAGTTGGTGCCTAGTTGAATGTCCAGCCCGTTGGGAACCCCAAGAGGAATGTGTGATGAATACAGCAGCAAGATTTTCCCTCGGTTAAGAAACCAAGGTATGTCGATCTTGGAGAGGAGAGACAAACGACTGAAGGTGATGTAGACTGGCTTAATAGCACTCCAACAAGGGCGCCGTTTACGATACTTGTTGACTCGTCTTCGGCCAGTTGCAACGCGGAACCTGCACACACACAACCAAATACTTTGTTCCCAACTTGCGATGAGGTTGTCAATCTCACCGGTTTGCTTGAAACAAAGGGTATGAGCGTATCGAGTGGAAAGCAGTGAAAGTATGCGAGTAAAGTAAACAATGCGAGTAAAGTAACAGGTGATAGCAATATGATGGAAATAGGACCGGGGTCCACAGTTCACTAGTGGTGTCTCTCCATAAGATAAATAACACATGCTGGGTAAACAAATTACAGTTGGGCAATTGATAGAATAAAGATAAACGTGATATGTCAAGAAGATCACTATGCGATTTACTCTGGGCATTACAACAAAATACATACACCGTCATCCAGCTGCATCTATGACTAATAATCCACTCCCGGGGATATCATCCGAACACCCCATGAGTATTAAGTTGTGAACAACAGATAATTGCATTAAGCAAAGTGTGTAATGTAAACAAAGCATATGCCCTCGAGCATATGAATGTTATTTTCTCCCTAGTAGCAACAGCACATCTACAACCTTAGAGGTTTCTGTCACTCCCCCAGGTTAAATAGAGGCATGAACCCACTATCGAGCATAAATACCCCCTCTTGGTGTCACTAGCAACTACTGGCCAAGATAGCTACTAACAACGGAGAGCATGCAAGATCATAAACAACATAGAGATAACATAAGATATATTTCAGTATAGCAACTCAATCATAACACCAATATTCATCGGATTCCAACAAACCAAACATGTAGAATTACATAACAGTGATCTCAATCATGTAGGGCAGCTCATGAGATCTAAACATGAAGCACATGGTGGAGGAGACAACCATCTAGCTACTGCTATGGACCCATAGTCCAAGGTAGACTACTCACTCATCGCTCCGGAGGCAAGCATGGCGATGAAAAAGACCTCCGGTGGCGATTCCTCTCTCTGGCAGGGTGCCGGGAAGAGCTTCTGGACCCTCCCGATCTCGGGTCGACGACGGCGGCGGATCGCGATGTGTTCTAGAAAACTGATCGGGTACTTAGGTTTTTTCCGTCGGGGGGTCTTTATAGGCGAAGGGGCATCGTCAGAGGTGGACCGAGGTGTCCTCACACATAGGGGGCGCGGCCAGGGGCCTGGCCGCGCCGCCCTGGTGTGTGGGGCCCTCGTGCCCCCCCTCCAACTCCTCTTCGGATCTCTGGAAGCTTCCGGGGAAAATAAGACTTCAGGAACTTGTTTCGTCCAATTCTGAGAATATTTCGTGTGTAGCACTTCTAAAACACAAAAACAGCAGAAAATAGGGAACTGGCACTGTGGCGACTTGTTAGTAGGTTAGTTCCGGAAAATGCATAAAAGTGCCACGAAGTGTAACGAAACAGTAGGCAAATGGTGTAAAAACAAGCATGGAGCATCAAAAATTATAGATACGTTGGAGACGTATCAAGCATCCCCAAGCTTAACTCCTGCTCGTCCTCGAGTAGGTAAGTGATAACAAAAGAATAATTTTTGAGGTGACACGCACCTACACAATCTTGATCATCTATATAAGTATTTGTGAGCTGGGATCAAAAGAACTTAAAACATGGGCATGAAAGATATAATCTTGACAATAGAAACTTAGCAACCATGTTATAACATGCAAATGAACACAAACAAAAGATCATGAAAATGAAACATTGAAAGTCAAACGTGTGTTCAAATCATAAGGAAAAACATACAAATGGTTTTCAGCTTGTCCTTCATGGAGAGCAAAACATAAATGTATAGGACACCTTCAAGTTTAAGAGGGCGACTAGATACAAATAATTTAAGAATAAGTGAAACCAACAATATGAATCAATCAATGAAAACTTTGGGACAATGCACATTATACTAAGAATGACAACTATGCTCTCTTAATGGTGCATAAAGATAGAAGGTGGTGACTCAACATAAAAGTAGATGAAAGGCCCTTCGCAGAGGGAAGCATTGATTGCAAGTTTTATAACCTTCAAAAATTATGGTACTTACCGGCTTTGAGCTCTCATTGCCCCCATCATAAGCATCTTGAGTGGTTAGAGTTAATGCGAGAACAATTATGATGCATATGCTTGACAAATCATAAGTTTAAAACCTCGTGTCCCGTGAATATGAGTACCCAAACCTCATGCTACTCAACTTAGAGTCCCAAGCAAGGCTCTTGTCATTGTAGGTATATATGTATCATCGAAAACCGACAAAGGGGTACCTCCGTGCCCGATGATATGGAACAAGCCCACATCAAAATGACAGGACAAGCAGACAATGAACACCTCGACATCTCTTTTATTTATTAATTGAATAGCTTTTTATTTTGAGATGCGTCGTCGAATGTCCACTATGGGTATGCTGCAAATTTCCACCATGAATTATGCATGGGTTAGATTGGCGGCCCAGGCGTTTCCGTAACACATATACAAACTCCATGATCCCCTCAAGATTCCCAATTCATTTCACACCGCGGGCATCCATAAACAAAAGATCACGATATCAACTCAAATAAGAAGTGCAATGTTGAAAGCTTGCCCCATGACAGCATGGTTGGGCTAGTATCCAACTTACAACTTGCAAGCATAACAACTCAACATAAAAGACCACAATGTCAAATTTTTAAGAACAAGAAAAAGTAAAGTGTGCCTTCCGGTTCGTGAGAGGTTTACTGACCAATTTTCGCATAACACTGGTAAGAGTTTAATTTGAAGAGAAAATAAAAGCAAGTCAAATTTACTTGGAATAGCAAATTGCTAGTAGGTATGTATGGTGGACACTTTGGCAAACTTGGTTTTTAGGAGTTGGATGCATGAGTAGAGCTCATACTCAGTACAAGGCGAGGGCTAGCAAAAGACTGGGAGTGACCAACTAAGAGAGCAATAATGGTCATAATCATGCAAAGCGACAAAGCGACGTTAAAAGAAGCATAAGATGGCATCAAAAGTCAAAAACTAAATGATCATAGAGGCTATTGGCGACTTTGTATGAGTCTAACATGTGTGAGCATGCGCCAAGTCAACCCAAATAAAGCATCAAGGAGAAAACCAAAATAATGCTTCCATATAATTAAAAACAATGCATGATTTTTTTCAAAGGCTCATTAAGCAATCTCAGTTATTTGAGACAAGTCATGCTATAGCAAAACCACTAAGCATACTATCAAAAAGACATCAAGCACGACATGAAAAAGCCTAAGCCGCAGTCTACACAAGCTCCTTCTTGTACCACTTTTTTGCATAAAGCTTTTTCTATTTTCCAACACCATTTGAAATTTTTAAGACACCTCTTTTGATGAAAACCAATAAAGATCAGAGGAAAAAATACACCTTGATGAAGAGATATGACAAGGTCTGAATGCAAATCAAGGCGAAAACGAAAACCAAAAGCAGTAGCAGAAAAAGAAGAACACTCGGTTTTTGATAAGAATGAAAACTAGAGCGTTCTTGGCAAATGAAAAGCAAGGTAACTTCTCCAAAGTAAATTTGTTGGGGTCCAACCATTTATTGCAGCAAACAAAACTAAACTAACTAAGAAAACTAAAACAACTGACGCTTGTTGACAACCGTTTTTGGCTTACAAAGAAGATACCTTAAGATGGCCTCAAATGAGAAAATAATAGTTGAGAAAGTTGTGCGTCTCGTCGAAACAAGCAACTTTGATTTTTGGATCATCTCAATCCGAGGTCATATGCAATTTCTAGGGTCAAACCGAAAAAGCTGGAACAGAGGCTAGCTAGTACAAGTACTAGCGAATTTCTGTGATTTCGTAGCCCAAAGCCGAGGCTGACTAGTACAAGTACTAGTCGCGCTCTGTACATGCCGAAATCAGATAAAATTCAGAAATCTATGGAAAATACCCTTCAGACTATCTCGGATGGAAAAGTAGCCAACATGAAAGTTCTTCGTTTTTTCGAGGCGAACAACTTTGTAGTATACGGGATTTCGATCCGAGGCCGTTTACTGCCTCATCTGGGGCCCGGGATTCGCAGTTAAGTTTTTGACCAAACAGTTTTGGAAAGTTCAGGTCTACCATCCTAATTGGACCCAAATTAGGGTTTTGGACGTGGATCCAGCCCTCCATCTTGCACGGGAAGTCCAGCCGCCCCTTATATACCTGAGGGGTGACGGCCGATTGAAAAACAACACACAATCGCAAAAACCAATCTACAAACCTCTATTTTTTCTCTCTCGCCCTTGTTTTCTGTTCATCGTTCGTCGGTGTTCTTCGTGTTGGAGAGCTTCGATCTGCGAAGTCCTAGGGGCGGGCGAACCGACCTAGGGCAGCCCATCACCGCCGTGCGCCCAGACGGGGTCTCTCCCGGGCGTGTGGGGTTTCGGGTCTTCAAAAGAGCCAGCCGGATTGTCCTGCGTTTCGCGCTTCTGGCTAACCTCCTCCGGCGACGTGTCCTGCGTATCGCGCTCGACGTCGGAGGTACACGGTGACGTGTTCGTGTGCGAACACACTTTTTGGCGACTCCGCTGGGGAAGATCATCATGTCGAGCGGTATACCCCAGCCTGCTAAAGTTAGCGCTGAAAACATCATCAAGACTAGTTTTGATGATCTTTCGGCGGATCAACGCGAATCCTACGAGGCGCTGAAGAAGCAGCGTCTAGAGCAACTCGAGGCGCTGGAGCTGAAGCGCAAGGAGGAGTTCGAAGCTTTGAAGAAGAGGCAAGAGGAGGAAGATAGGGAGATGTTCCTTGCAAGCTTCAAGAAGGACCGCCATGGGGCTGTCACCTCGCTTGGAGACATCCAACTTCCACCAATGCTCGGCGATCCAGCCGAGTCCTCTGTAAGTACTAGCGTATTTTCTAGTGATCAATTGGCTGCAATTAATCATTATGCTACTGAATCAAGTCGTCAAGCCTATGATGCTATGATAGAATACATAAAAGCTAGTAATAATAAGCCTCATGATACTTTTGGTAATGTTAGTGCTAATGCTGCTGTTGAAAACCCTAGCCATACATTACCTAGCACATCGGTGTTTCCTCAGGGCATGCCGATGAATCCTTACATTAGCCAAGATGGTCAGATTGTAACCGCGCCAACATACCATACTCCTATTAGAAGTGTGCCTTATTCGGCAATTCCGCCGAACCAGGCCACACGTCCTGCAGCCACAGTCACGGCGCCGAATTTTAATTCGGTACCAGCAGCGCGAGTAAACTCCACGGCTAATAATTTTGTTGTTCCTGCACAAGTACCACAAACAAATTCGTCTGCCATAGACGAAAACATGGCCACACTTAGGTCAGAATTGCAGAAGATGTTCTATGATAACTTCGGAATTGAGCCGAAGCCTGTAAGCCGGATGTATCAAAAGCCTTATCCGGAATATTTTGATTCTTTACCATACCCCCAGGGTTACAAAGTGCCTGATTTTGCTAAATTTAATGGGGTAGATAGTAAAACGACTTGGGAACATGTTAGTCAATATTTAGCACAGTTAGGAGAAGCTGGCAATAGTGATCCTTTAAAAGTGCGTTTGTTTCCCTTATCTTTAACTGGTACTGCTTTTTCATGGTTTTCTGCTTTACCTTATGGTTCTATTAATACTTGGTATCACCTAGAAAAGAAATTCCATGAGCATTTTTATAGCGGTGATAATGAGCTTAAGTTGTCACATCTTACATCGGTTAAACAAAAGCATGATGAGTCAGTTACTGATTATGTCAAAAGATTTAGAGATACTAAGAACCGATGTTACAGTTTAGTAATTACTGAAAGAGACATGGCAGACTTAGTGCTCAATGGTTTAAGAACTTACATTAAAGAAAAAATTGGAGGTTATGAGTTCTTAAATGTTAGTCAAGTTTTGCAAAGGGCTCTGGCCCAAGAAAGCCGAGGCAAAGAAACAAAAGATATGCATAGGTCAAAGTCTGATCGTCCTCACATAAATACTGTTGGATATAATAGTGAAAATTCGGACGATGAGGCTGATATTTATGCTGCAGAATTTGTTTGGCCCTCAAAGGCCAAACCTTATATTTGTGATGCTCTTAAGCCGATTCGCAAGAATCGTGAAGATGAGATGACATTCAGTTTTGATGTAGCCAAATGTGATAGGATATTTGATGCTATGTTAAAAGATAAATACATTCGTTTGTCTCACACTATACCGCCGTTTGAGGAGTTAAAACGGCGCGCTTATTGCAAATATCATAATTCATTTTCTCATGCTACTAATGATTGCAACGTTTTTCGGCGACAGATACAATCGGCTATCAATGATGGACGATTGAGCTTTGCTGATATGCAAATTGACAAGCAGCCATTCCCAATGAATACTTTGGAGCTGCATGGAAAGAAAGTCCTAATTCGGCCAGAGACGGCCGGATCTGCTAATAAAGATAATGTTGTTGTTGGTGAACCCAGGAACAACAAGGAAAATAACAAGGTCTTGGGAAGGGAGATTGTTCTTGGAAAGCAACCTGATGGCAAGGAGACGTTGAAGATCACTATAAAAAATCCTGCACCCGGGGGGCAACCAAAAGAACAAGGTGATGTGCGTGCCAAGTTCATCAAGCCCAAGAGTCCAGAAGTTGGCAAGTGGAAGACCAATGAGGTCAAGGCGCAGCGCAAGCAGATCAAGCCAACTTTTGATATGTTAATGTCTAAGTATGCAAACCAAGCGACCGGTTCTAACTCAAACCGGTCATCTCATGTGAAACGTCCATGGTCACCTCCAAGAGAGAGATATCCAAGACACTCAAGGCCGTATGGTCAGTGGGTGCCAGGGCCATGGATGGTGCCGCCACCATATGCACCGTATTACTACAATGGAGGATGGATGCAGCCCCCAATGGCGCCATATGCTTTTCATCCAGGATGGGCAGCACCCAGGAAATCTGTGCATGACAGGATCACTCGACCTGTTCGAGACCGTTTGAGTTATAATACTAATCGGTCACATCCAAAATCTTCAGAGGCTGCTGAGAAGGAGCGACGTCCTATGTCGCCATGTGCTGAAACGTCAGAGTCTGGCAAGCAACAAGGGAAGAATCCTAATGTCAGCTCAATCATAGTGGGCACACAAGCGTTGAAACTCAAAGAGCCGGTTGATATTGATAAACCGGCTAGTTCTGATAAGGCTATACTGACTATTCAGCCAAGATCCTCGGCTAATGATCACGAAGCTAGCACAAGCAAAGCCAAGCCGAGGGATCCTAAATATACTCAGCCTAAGTGGTGTCCTCTTGGATTGACAAAAACCAAGAAAAGGAGGCTGCAGCGCATGAGGAATCAAGAGAAGGTAGAGAATGAAGCTCGCCCAGTGCCTTCTAAGAAGTGGGTACGTAAGCAAGTGGAAGATACCACAGTTCCCATGATAATCACAACAGTTCTGACACCATCTCAGGAGGGGAGCACGAGCATTGTTACTAAACCACCTCCTACACCTCCTTCAACTTATGAAATTCTAGAGCAAACTCCCGCACCGGAAGATGATGAGGAATTGGTGGACTATGAAAGCTCGCCAACTAGGGAAGGTATGGATATGAATATGATACCACAGTTCCCATGATAATCACAACAGTTCTGACACCATCTCAGGAGGGGAGCACGAGCATTGTTACTAAACCACCTCCTACAGCTCCTTCAACTTATGAAATTCTAGAGCAAACTCCCGCACCGGAAGATGATGAGGAATTGGTGGACTATGAAAGCTCGCCAACTAGGGAAGGTATGGATATGAATATGGTTTATTATTTACCCTCTGAATTTTGTGCCGTAGATGAAGAAGGGGAGGTAGCACAGCTGGACTTTGGGCCCACGAATGCCATCTTTGAGAAGCCAAAAGAACCGGTGAAACACTTGAAACCATTATATGTCAAGGGACACATTAATGGGTCGCCGCTTGCTAGAATGCTTGTTGATGGTGGCGCTGTAGTGAATCTTATGCCATATTCGGTTTTCAAGAAGTTGGGGCTTGATGAGAATGATTTAATGAAGACCAACATGGTGCTTAATGGGTTTGAAGGTAAAGAAAAAACTGAGGCCAAAGGTGTCATGAGTGTAGAGCTCACCGTGGGAAGCAAATCTTTGGCCACCGCCTTCTTTATTGCTGAGGTGCAAGGTAATTACAATGTCATATTAGGCTGCGATTGGCTCCATGCAAACCAATGTGTGCCATCTACTTTGCATCAGTTCTTGATACAGTGGGTTGATGATGAAGTTGAGGTAGTCCATGCTGATAATTCATCGTGCATTGCTTTGGCTGATTCACCAGGTGGATTGGCAACATCCTAATGCTACTTGTTTGACGGGGCGTGATCTTTCAGATTTTGATTTTCTTAGTGCCACAAAGAATGGCTTTGTGCCTGTATCTTTAAAGCCGATTTATAGTAATCGGCTCCCAAATATGTGATTTAAATGGATCCCAACGAAGAGTGGTTGCAGAAGAGGCTTGTGGAATATCGGTCCAGTGGTGTCGATGGATTTCGTGTCGCAAGAACACGGGGTACCACGCGACGGACCCAAAGATTCGAACGCAGGGGGCTGAACGTGTGAGATCTCGGATCGCAACGAAACACGGTGACGGAAGCCTCGATTGTCGAACGCGCAACGCATTGCAGAGAGGGAGACCGAGCTTTACCCAGGTTCAGGGCCCTCGTGGTGAGGTAAAACCCCTACTTCCTGCCTTCTTGTATTGCAACGCGACACCTCGCGAGGAGTACAAGGCCTTGGTTACAAAGCTCTAGCTGGCCAGAGGTTGAAGAACCTGCGTGCCCAGCTAGCCGCTTGAAGAAGATGAAGATCCGATCCCCTCTAAGGGAGGGCTTCCCCCTCCTTTTATAGCGCCAAGGTCCTCCTTCCCCTTATCTTCTTGGGGAAGGGGTTGCCACACACACGGCCAAGGAGGGAGGACAGTTGTAGACTACACTCTTCTGTAGACTCAGTCTTCGCAGGGTAGCGGCGCCGGTCCACAGGAGTGGGTGGAGGAAGCTGACGTCTTCCTCTGGCGCCCTGCACCGTCCACGCTATATTTAGGGGGGTGGCCAACAACCACCGTGCCGCTTTAGGCAGGCACAGCGAAACTTGGTCTCCTCCCTGTCGGGGGTAGCGTGGGCGGTACGCAGTCTTCTGCCCGTTAGCTTCTTGCTCCGCACGAAAACGTGCTGAGCTAGCGTGGGCGTACCTTCTCTCCTCACCAGCAGGGGCTCGTGAGGAGGTCTTCTGGTCCTTAGCAGTTTCCGTCGTCGTTCTCCTCACGAGGCGCCTCCTCGTGAGGGTCTTCTCCGTGACTTGTACCGCTGATTATCTCCTGGGCTGAAGATGGGCCGATGACGGGGCCCAGGAGCAGGTGGACCAGGATACCCCGGTATCCAGAACACCGACAGTAGCCCCCGGGAGCCCGGCCCAAGAACGCACCCTCTTGAGGAAGCGAAGGGTCGGGGGCCCCCGAAGCTGCTGGGCCCTCCAACGGCACGCGTCAACTGCGCGGTCAGAGGACCATGTGAAGAGGCAGAGACTGCGGACACGTGTCGTGGCCGCAGCTGGTGAGGCGAAACGGCGGCGACGCTACAATCTCCGAGGCGTCAACCATCATAATGATGCGTCGCTTGACTGCAGAGCGCTGCGCCACGCTTCGATTCCCGCGCTGGGATTTGACGCATCGACGCTGGACGCTCCCCTTAAATAGGTCCTCCTCGAGACCTTCGGCACTTTACCTCCTTCCTCCAGTGCCACTGCTGCTTCTTCTCCCCTGAGAGCATGGACCCC
Organism: Dactylis glomerata; assembly: GCA_007115705.1. Classification (NCBI taxonomy): domain Eukaryota; kingdom Viridiplantae; phylum Streptophyta; class Magnoliopsida; order Poales; family Poaceae; genus Dactylis; species Dactylis glomerata. The sequence continues at coordinate 75,931 of QXEO01000365.1, read as the reverse complement.
TCCAACTCCGCCGCCGCCGCCGGTCCAAGCTCTGGGGCGAAGCGCCGTGGGCGCCCCCCGGGCAGTGGGAGCAGGGCGAAAATCCCAGCCCAGTGGACGCCCGACGCCGGGGGTCCCCTCCGCATCAGCGCGCCGAGGCAGGACGAGGCGATTCGCGCCGCCTCGGGGACCTCCGGCGCTCTGGCCCTCAGGGGCCCCGCGCGTGGCGGCGCCCTGAACTCGCCATCGCCGCTGGCGACGGTGCCTGCTCCCCGCGCCTCGGGGAGCGTCGATCGGGCTCTCCGGGAGGTGGAGGCCGCCCTGGGCCCTCCTCCCGCTGCTGCAGATCCTCCGGCCCCGCCGGTGAATGGAGTGGTTGCCACTCCGCGCCACCTGGCGGCGGCGCTTCTGGGACCCCTCATCGCCCCGGGGTCCCGCTTCCTGGAGCTCCTCGTCGTCGTCGACGCCCCGGGCTTCAACTCCCTCCGGCTGCCCGACGCCATCCGGAGGGCGGTTCACGCCCATGGTCCGGCCGCCGGGGAGATCGCCCTGGGCGAGCAAAGCAGGCCAGATCTCTTCTGGCCTGTGGACATCCTCTTCGGGGCGAACGGCAACGTCGTCCTCTCCGGCCGCTGGAGGCCCTTCGCCCTCGGCTGTCGCCTCCGCGTCGGCGACCGCCTCGTCTTCCGCTTCAAGCTGGGGACCCTGGAGGCTACGGTGCGGATCTTCACCGCCGACGGCGTCCGCCGCACCTACCCCCAGCTCGCGGCGCAGTGAAGAGGAGGTCCTGGTGCGATAGTCTTCTGGGGAGGGGAGCTAGTCTCCTCCCCTCTTTTGCCTTGTAGTCCTTGCCGACGGGGTATGCCCCGTCGTGCTTTGCTCCTTCCCCCAATGGGGGATTTTTAAAGAAATCCGCTTGTCGATCGCCTTGTCGCTCTTCATCGTCCTGGTCGTTTGCTCGCTCGAGAGCCCTAGTGAGCTGTTGGCATCGACAGGAAGCCTCCCTCCGCCTCAGAGCTCGAAGTGGGTTCGGCGTTGGCGACACATTGGACGATTCCTGAGAGAAGAAGTTGGAGAAAGAGTTGGAAAACAAAAAACCCCAAATCCCCGAAAACGGAAAAACAAATCGACAAAACAAACGAAAAAAGAAGGCGAATAAGATGCCCCTGTGACCGGCACAGGGACCTTCTCCGTCATGGAGGAGCGCGGCACTATCTGTGCCAGCAGCTAAGAGCAAATTGCCGCGCGTGGCGATTCACGGGGCCTTCCTCGTCGTTGAGGGAAGCTGGACCCTCACGGACGTGAAAACGTCGACGCTTAAGAGAGCCCAGAGACCGTCGACACCTCACAAGGATTGCTCATGAGGTGAAGGGCCTGGCGCGGACCTCCGGATCTGCGTCTCCTTCGCAAGATTGATCGGAGCGGCCTTGGTCTTCAATAATCCTGCCACGTTAGGCCTTCCTCGGCAGAGGGAATCCTCCTGCGGATGCTGGTGCATCGACGCGTCTTTGCTCCCTCGTGAGGGTTGCTCACAAGGGGTAGGTCCTTAGCGGGTGCCATGGGCACAGCTTGGACTTTTCCTCGAAGATTTTTTATTTTCTGGCGTACTTCGCGAGGAACTAAGCACCATGGGCATCCAGAGGTGATCGTTAACGGGGCCGTCGCCCCTGACCAGAGCTCGCTCCCTTCGGGTTTTTCGGGCTTGCTGTTTTCCGGGCGAAGGCCCCAGCATAGACACCGTGCCTAGCCCCCTTCCGCGAGGAGTACAATAGAAAATAAATGGACTTCATGCCATTTTGATGTCATGCCGAAGCAGAGGCGCTATATTGCGCATTAACTTAATATCAGTGCTTAAGAGCAGTTTGAGCTGATACATGTGCCGTGAAAACGGTCTTTTTCTCCTCATGAGGAACCTAAGGGTAGAACTTTCGCAGATGAGCTATGTTCCACGGGTTCCCCACGGGCACGCCTTCCGCGGTTTCTAGCCGCGCCGAGCCAGGCCTGGCGATGTGCGTCACCTTGAAGGGTCCTTCCCAAATTGGAGACAGCTTGTGTAGGCCCTCGCGAGAGAGTATTCTCCTCAGCACCAGGTCGCCGACCTCCAGAGTTCTTGCTCGGACATGGCGGTTATGGTAGCGGCGTAGTCCTTGCTGGTACCTCGCGGCGCGTAACGCGGCTTGGCACCGAGCTTCTTCGAGCAGGAGGAGGCGGTCCTTGATGAGGTCCTCTTGGCGAGTTTCGTCGAAGGCGAGCACCCTTGGCGACCCGAACTTGACGTCGGTGGGAAGAACAGCCTCCGCCCCATAGACCAAGAAGAAAGGGGTCTCTCCAGTGGGTTTGGTGGCGGTAGTCCTGATGGACCACAAGATGGATTGGAGGTTGTCTAACCATTTTTTGCCGCAGGCTTCGAGCTTGGCGTTGAAGCTTTTCATCTTGAGTCCTTTGAGCACTTCAGCATTGGCGCGCTCGGCTTGACCATTGCTCCTGGGGTAGGCGACAGAGGCGAAGCAGATTTTGATGCCGGTCGATGCGCAGTATTCCCGAAACAAGCCGCTGGTGAACTGGCTGCCGTTGTCGGTGATTATGCGGTTAGGCACACCAAAGCGACAGACCAGTCCACGGATGAACTTGACGGCAGACCTGGCAGGGATTGTGCACACCGGTTCCACCTCCACCCACTTGGTGAACTTGTCAATGGCGACGTAGAGGTAGCGATAGCCTCCTTGCGCTCTGGGAAATGGACCGAGGATGTCCAGCCCCCAAACTGCAAAGGGCCAAGTGAGTGGGATGGTTCGCAGCTCTTGCGCCGGCTGATGTATCTGCTTGGCGTGGAATTGGCACGCCTCGCACCTCTTGACCATCTCTGCCGCATCTCCGAGCGCCGAAGGCCAGTAGAAGCCGCTTCGATATGCTTTCGCGGCTAGAGTTGCAGCAGAGGCGTGATGCCCGCATTCGCCGGCATGGATGTCCCTTAGAAGCTCTTGGCCTTGGTGAGTAGATATGCACTTCAGAGCGACGCCATTTGGGCGACGCCGGTACAAGTCACCGTCCTTGACGCAGTAGCCTGAAGCTTGCCGCACAATCCTCTCAGCCTCCTCTTCATCCTCGGTGAGCCTGCTGCTGGTGAGGTAGGCCTTGAGCTCGATGATCCAATCCACTCCCTCCTGCCGTGCCAATGCCAGAAGGACACGGTCACCCGAAGGAGGCCCGCAATCCGGAGCCCCCTGCTCCGGTAGTAGCGGCAAAGCAGAAGGAGGAGGTGGTTCGGATGTCGACGGAGAAGCGGACGGCTTGAAGAGACGCTCCTCGAAGACGCCGGCAGGCTGTGCCAGGCGATGAGAGGCGCGCTTGGCGATCTCGTCGGCTTCCACATTTTCTCCTCTCGGGATGTGCTTCAGCTCCAAGCCTTGGAAGCGTTTTTCCATCTTTCGATGCTCCTCGAGATAAGCCGCCATGTGCTCATCCTTTGGAGTGTAGCTCTTGTTTGAGAAGTTCACAACCAGCTGTGAATCCCCCTTGACGATGAGGCGCTTGATGCCCAAAGCATTCGCTGCCCTTAAGCCTGCGAGTAGTCCTTCGTATTCCGCGATGTTGTTGGAGACCTTGTGCTCAGGCCCGAAGCAGAGCTGCACAGCGTAGAAGAGCTTGTCTCTAGAGGGAGAGGTTAGGACAGCACCTGCTCCCGCGCCGGGGAGGTTGAAAGCGCCGTCGAAGTGCATGATCCAAAGGCCTGGGGCCTCCTCTCCTGGGAGTGTTGACTCCACCTCTGGAGGCTCGTCGACGAATGGATCATTCCATTCTGCAGTGAACTCGGCCAAAGACTTGCTCTTGATTACCTTTGTAGTTTCGAAGGAGATCTCGAAAGGCTGAAGCTCCACGGCCCATTCCGCCACCCGCCCGGTGACGTTGGGATTGCGTAGGATGGTCTCCAGGGGACGATCGGTTATCACCTTGATCGGGTGGCCCTGGAAGTAGTGGCGTAGCTTCCGCGAGGCGATGAGCAAGGTGTAGAGCAGCTTTTGCTGCATGGTGTAGCGTTCCTGCGCGTCGCGCAGTACCGTGCTGACGAAGTACACAGGCTTTTGCACCTTGACAACACCCTCGGAAGGCTCCTCCTCAGGAGGCTTTTGAGCGTCGCTCTGGGAGAGCGGCTTGGTCGGCGAAGATGCCGCGTGCGGCTCCTCTTGAGGGACAGGAGGCGAAGTGGCCTCTTCCTCGCGAGGAGCCCCCTGGCCGGGAGGATTGACCTTGTCGATCACCTTAGCGTCCCGCTCCGCGACGAGGACGGCACTTGCAGTCCTTGGAGTTGCCGCGATGTAGAGTAGCAAGGGCTCGCGAGCTGTTGGGGCAACCATGATCGGTGGGCTCGTGAGGTATCTTTTCAACTCGGCGAAGGCCTTGTCGGCTTCCGGAGTCCACTCGAACTTCCCGGTGCGCTTCATGAGCTTGAAGAAGGGCAAAGCTTTTTCCCCACTCCTCACGATGAAGCGCCCCAGGGCTGCCATGCACCCCGCGAGGCGTTGCATTTCCTTGAGATTGCGCGGAGGACGCATTTCTTCGATGGCCTTGACCTTGTCGGGGTTTGCCTCTATCCCGCGGTGAGACACGATGAACCCCAACAGTTTTCCCAACGGTACGCCGAAGGCGCACTTGGCGGGGTTGAGCTTGATGTTTACCTTTCTCAGGTTGACGAACGTTTCCTCCAGATCTTTGATGAAGGTGTGACCCTCGCGAGTCTTGACGACGATGTCGTCGACGTAGGCCTCCGCGTTCCTTCCCATCTTAGCCCCCAAGGCCTTGCGCATGAGCCTCTGGAAGATGGCTCCTGCGTTCTTCAGGCCGAAGGGCATGCAGACGTAGCAGTACACCCCACAGGGCGTGATGAATGCGGTCTTCTCCTCGTCCTCCTTTGCCATCTTGATCTGATGATAGCCGGAGAAAGCATCCAAGAAGCAAAGGAGGTCGCAGCCGGCGGTGGAGTCGACGATTTGATCTATCCTCGGGAGAGGATATGGATCCTTGGGGCAGGCTTTGTTGAGACTTGTGAAGTCCACGCAGAGGCGCCCACTACCGTTAGCCTTTGGGACGACCACCGGATTAGCAATCCAGGTGGGGTGGGCCACCTCGCGTATCAACTTGGCCTTCTTCAGCTTCTCTATCTCCTTGACGATGAAGTCCAGCTTCTCTTGCGCTTGCTTCCTAGTCTTCTGCTTCACGGGGTGTGCCTGAGGGCACACGGCTAAGTGGTGCTCAATCACCTCCCTGGGAACGCCGGGCATATCTGACGGAGTCCAAGCGAACATGTCAGAATTTGCCCGCAGGAAGGTGACGAGCGCGCTTTCCTATTTGGGGGAAAGCCCTGCCCCGATGGTGACGAAGTTTTCGCAGCCCCCAGCCTGTAGCGGGACCTTCTTGGTTGCCGAGCGCTCTTGGGTAAACTGGGGCCTCCGGCCTGAGGGTACCGTAGCTTCCCCAATGCTCATGTCCAGCATTGGATGGACCAGGTCCTCGCTTGGAGTAGGCGATGCAGAGGCGGCGAACTTCTTCCCTGTTGAACCCAACATGTGGGGCTCGAGAGAGGCCTTCTTCGCAGCAGCCCACTCTTGGGATACGAGCTGCTTCTTCCTCGTGAGGTCGCTGGAGTGTTCCAGTAGATCTTCGTCGGCGGGGAACATGGTGGCGGCCTCACGGTAGACATGCTCAACCGATCGGAGAGCGTCCTTCTCATTGCAGCGCACGGTGATCGTGCCGTTGGCGCCCGGAATCTTAAGGACGTTAAAGCCATGGTGCGTTGCTGCCATGAACCTAGCCAAGGCTGGGTAGCTGAGGATGGCATTGTATGGCAGGGCGATGTAGGCAACGTCGAAGTCGAGGCTTTCCGTCCTGTAGTTGTCCCGGGTGCCGAAGGTGATGGGCAGGCTTACCTGCCCAATTGGCGTTGTAGATCCCTCGGTTACCCCGAAGAACGGCCGAGTCGGCATGAGCCGATGGTACGGCACCTGCATCTTCTCGAAGATCTCGACTGAGATGATGTTGAGGCCCGCCCCTCCGTCGATGAGAGTGCGATTGACGGCGACGTTGTTGATGGTTGGCGTGCACAAGAGGGGGAGTGTGCCCACACCCCTTGTGGAAGCCGGATGATCCTCCTCGTCGAAGCCAATCTTGCACGTCGACCACTTCATTAGACGACTGCCGACGCTGGGCTGTGCCGCCGCGATTTCTCGCGACAGCTGCTTGAAGTGTCGATTTGACAGAGGAGCCTGAGCTCCACCCAGGAGGCAAGCGGCGAAGTCTCGCGGCTCTTGATAGCCCCCCTGGTCCTCCTCCCGACGATCGTTTGCTGGTGGGGGCAGCGGCAGCGGCTCGGGATCGTCTCGAGACAGACCCCCACGGCGGCGACCTTCCTCGCGGTCGTCGTCGCGGCGATCGCCCCGGGATCCACTCTTGCCGTTGCTGCGGCCGCCCCCGCGACGCTTGGCGACACCGTTTTCCTCGTGAAACTTCTGGACAATCCAACAATCCTCGGTATTGTGGGTGTCCTTCTTGTGGATAATGCAGTAGCGGCGACGTCGACCTTTATCGCGGTCAGAGCGGTCCCCGCGGCGTTGCTTGTGATCTGGCTCCGCCGCGAGGGCAGCAGCCTCCTTTCGCTTGGGGTCCTTGGACTTCGGCTTTGGGGGAGGTGCCTCCGGCAGATTGTGCACGAAGAGCCTCCCCTCCTCAGCCTTGGCGCAGCGGTCGGCGATCTCGAAGAGCCTGACGACGGAAGTCAGCTCATCATTCACAGACAGCTTCTCCCGCATCTTGACGTCGGAGACGCCCGTGGAGAACGCGGAGATGACCTCCTCGTTGGAGATCCTGGGGATCTTGTTCCTCATCTGACTGAAGCGCTGGATATATTGATGAAGCGTCTCGCCCTTGTACTGACGCACCGCTTTAAGATCGTTCTTAGTTGCGGGGCGCTCATACGTGGGCATGAAGTTGGCAACGAACTGACGACATAAATCCTTCCACGACGTCATGGATTCGTGAGGAAGATTCATGAGCCAAGTTCGCGGAGCGTCCTTGAGGGCCATGGGGAACCAATTGGCCATGGCGCGCTGATCTCCACGCGCAGCCTGGACGGCGACGACGTAGAGTTGGAGGAATTCGATAGGATTTGTGGTCCCGTCATAACGCGCGCTGATGTCTGGCTTGAATTTGTCAGGCCAGACGACGTAGCGCTGCTGGCGAGTGAGGGCAAGACACCCGAGGTTGTAGATCGGGACGCCGGGGGTCCTGACGTTCTTGCCAGCTTCGCCGATGTCATCGATGGCGCGGTCATGATTTTCGCGGCGGCGCTCGAGGGAGACGCGTGCGTCTTCCGGAGCGCGTTGGACGATTTGGCAGCTGGGCTCCCCGCGCGGCGAAGATGCGGCGCGGGAAACCACCCTCTTGGCCTTGTTGGCCACCCCATCTCCGGCGCCCGGGGCGCGATGCCCCGCCGCCGGATCTGGGCTCCCCGCGCCCTGGGCTCCTCCCAAGGCCGGGTCTTCGTTGGCGATGGCGACGAGCTCGGCGATTCGAGCGCGCCACCCCTCAGGCCCGTCGTTGGTGGGTTGATAGCGCAGCAGCTCCTGCGCCATGGCGAGTGCCTGCGCAGGAGACAGCTGACTCCCAGAACGAGCGCGAGAAGTGGCGGTGGCGGTGAAGGAGAGCGAAGGCTCTGTCCGCCCGGACGGGAGGTAGGAGGACTCCAGATCTTCCTCCTCTTCCTCCTCGGCCGAAGCTTCATGACGACGGAAGATGGGCTCGGTTTGCCCCCGAACAGCATTGCGACGGCGAAGACGCTCGAGCCTTGCGTTGGCGTCGGCCATGTCGAAGCAGATCTAGAAGAAAACACACCACAGCCCCCTACCTGGCGCGCCAAATGTCGATGGATTTTGTGTCGCAAGAACACAGGGTACCACGCGACGGACCCAAAGATTCGAACGCAGGGGGCTGAACGTGTGAGATCTCGGATCGCAACGAAACACGGTGACGGAAGCCTCGATTGTCGAACGCGCAACGCACTGCAGAGAGGGAGACCGAGCTTTACCCAGGTTCAGGGCCCTCGTGGTGAGGTAAAACCCCTACTTCCTGCCTTCTTGTATTGCAACGCGACACCTCGCGAGGAGTACAAGGCCTTGGTTACAAAGCTCTAGCTGGCCAGAGGTTGAAGAACCTGCGTGCCCAGCTAGCCGCTTGAAGAAGATGAAGATCCGATCCCCTCTAAGGGAGGGCTTCCCCCTCCTTTTATAGCGCCAAGGTCCTCCTTCCCCTTATCTTCTTGGGGAAGGGGTTGCCACACACACGGCCAAGGAGGGAGGACAGCTGTAGACTACACTCTTCTGTAGACTCAGTCTTCGCAGGGTAGCGGCGCCGGTCCACAGGAGTGGGTGGAGGAAGCTGACGTCTTCCTCTGGCGCCCTGCACCGTCCACGCTATATTTAGGGGGGTGGCCAACAACCACCGTGCCGCTTTAGGCAGGCACAGCGAAAGTTGGTCTCCTCCCTGTCGGGGGTAGCGTGGGCGGTACGCAGTCTTCTGCCCGTTAGCTTCTTGCTCCGCACGAAAACGTGCTGAGCTAGCGTGGGTGTACCTTCTCTCCTCACCAGCAGGGGCTCATGAGGAGGTCTTCTGGTCCTTAGCAGTTTCCGTCGTCGTTCTCCTCACGAGGCGCCTCCTCGTGAGGGTCTTCTCCGTGACTTGTACCGTTGATTATCTCCTGGGCTAAAGATGGACCGATGACGGGGCCCAGGAGCAGGTGGACCGGGATACCCCGGTATCCAGAACACCGACAAGTGGGAACGATATGTATGAGTCAATTGAAGAATTAGATGATATGGATAAGTTGGGACAAGGTTTTACATCGGCTGATCCATTGGAAGAGGTAGATATAGGAGATGGTTTAATTCCTAGGCCGACGTTTGTAAACAAAAATCTGAAAGCCGATTATAAGGATATGTTAATTGGGCTGTTAAAAGAATATGTCGATTGCTTTGCATGGGAGTATCATGAGATGCCTGGTTTGAGCCGGGATTTAGTTGAGCATCGATTGCCTATCAAGGCCGGTTTTAGACCTTATAAACAACCGGCCCGGAAATTCAATCCTAAAATATATGACTGGATCAAGGAGGAGATCGGTTGTTTGCTTAAAGCTAATTTTATTAAACCTTGCATGTATGCAGATTGGATTTCTAATATTGTACCTATGGAGAAAAAAGGATCAAGCAAGTTGAGGGTGTGTATTGATTTCAGGGATCTAAATAGAGCTACACCCAAAGATGAGTATCCTATGCCAATAGCCGATATGCTTATTAATGATGCCTCTGGTAATAAAGTTATTAGTTTTCTTGATGGCAATGCGGGGTATAACCAAATTTTTATGGCCGAAGAGGATGCATTCAAAACAGCCTTTCGGTGCCCTGGCTTTGTTGGTTTATTTGAGTGGACGGTAATGACCTTTGGGTTGAAAAACACCGGTGCCACATATCAGCGGGCTATGAATTTAATATTTCATGATTTGCTTGGGGTCATACTTGAAGTCTATATTGATGATATTGTTGTCAAATCGGATGCTAATAAATCTCATTTAGCCGATTTGCGTTTAGCTTTTGAGAGGATGAGGAAGTATGGGCTCAAGATGAATCCTTTGAAGTGTGCTTTTGGTGTATCGGCTAGGAAATTCTTGGGTTTTATTATACATCAACATGGCATAGAGATTGATCCACAGAAGATAGAGGCTATCCAGAAAATAGAAGCACCGAAATGCAAGAAAGATATGCAGAAATTCCTTGGCAAGGTTAATTATTTGAGGCGATTCATAGTGAATTTGTCAGGGAAGGTTAATGCATTTACTCCTATTCTTCGGTTAAATAATAATGATGATTTTACCTGGGGGGCAAAACAGCAAGAGGCATTCGAAAATATCAAGCTTTGTTTGTCTACTCCGCCGGTATTGAAGGCGCCCAAACATGGAGAGATTTTTAGGCTCTATATCGCTGCGGAGGAAGACGTTATTGGTGCTGTTTTGACTCAAGAGACCGAAGGAAAGGAACATGTCATAACTTATTTGAGTCAGGCGTTTACTGGATGTCGAGACAAGGTATACTTTTATTGAGAAATTATGCTTGTGCTTGTATTTTGCTTGTACTAAGTTAAGGCATTATTTATTGTCTAGCATGTGCGTTGTTGCTTGTCAAACCGATGTCATTAAATATATGTTGCATAGACCAATTCTTAGTGGTAGGATTGGTAAATGGGCTTATGCTTTAATTGAATATGATTTGGCTTATGAATCTTTGAAATCTATGAAAGGCCAAATCGTTGCTAATTTTATTGTTGAACATCGGATTGACAGTGAGCATGATATTGATATTAGCCTTGTCTCTTTAATACCGTGGAGATTCTATTTTGATGGTTCAGTCTGTAACAATGGCCAAGGTGTTGGTGTTGTTTATATATCTCCTCATGGTGCTGTGTTTGAAGCCTTATGCCGCTTAGAATATTCTTGCACAAACAATCAAGCCGAATATGAAGCTTTACTATTCGGACTAGAACTTTTAACTGTTGTAGGTGCTACACATATTGAGGCTTATGGTGATTCGTTGTTAGTAGTTCAGCAAATATCCAAGGTTTGCCAATGCTTAGACGAATCACTTAATATGTATCTTGATAAATATCTAGACATAATTTCTACCTTGGATTATTTTAGCATTGCTTATATATCTAGACAGGATAATTGGAATGCAAATGAGTTAGCACAACAAGCATCTGGCTACCATGTTGATCGTGGTGTTTTTCATATATCTTATAAGCCGATGTTTGCTCTTGCTGACGTAGGTAAGACCGAATTAAAGCCCATTGATTCGGTCACTAATGAAGGATCTAGTCCAGGTGAAAACAAAGATTGGAGAAGGCCTATTGTTGAATATTTGCAGGATCCTAGCAGGAGGACGGATAGGGCTGTTTGGCAGATTGCTTTCAAATATGTTTTGATAGATGATAATCTTTATCGCCGAACAGTTGATGGTATTCTCTTGAAGTGTTTGGATGAAGACCAAGCAAGGGTCGCTATGGGGGAGGTACATGAAGGTATCTGTGGTACTCATCAGTCGGCGCACAAGATGAAGTGGTTACTACGACGTGCAGGTTTTTATTGGCCGACGATGATAAATGATTGCTTCAGGTATTATAAAGGATGTGAAGCTTGTCAAAAGTTTGGTGATATTCAGTTGGCTCCTGCTGCTATGTTGAATCCTATTATCAAGCCGTGGCCATTTAGAGGTTGGGGATTGGATTTCATTGGCATGATTCATCCTTCTTCTTCGAAAGGGCATCGGTTCGTGTTGGTAGCCACTGATTATTTTACCAAATGGTCTGAAGCAATACCTCTCAGGAATATGACCCATAAGGAGGTGATCCAATTCATAACTGAGCACATTATACATAGATTCGGCGTTCCTCAAACTTTGACCACAGATCAGGGTTCATCATTTATGGCAAAGGAAGTAAAAGAATTCGTCGAATCATATAAGATAAAGATGCTCAATTCATCTCCATATTATGCTCAAGCTAATGGACAAGCTGAATCTAGCAATAAAACTTTGATCAAGCTCATCAAGAAGAAGATTGAAGATCATCCAAGGAGATGGCATGAAGTGTTGTCTAAAGCTTTGTGGGCGCATAGGATTTCAAGGCATGGTGCAACAAAAGTAACTCCATATGAGCTCGTGTATGGGCAAGAAGCCATTTTACCTAGTAGAGGTGAATCTGGCTGCTTTGAGGTTCGCTAAGCAAAATGATTTATCGGCGGTGGATTTTCATAACTTAATGATGGATAACATTGATGAAGTCACCGATAAATGTCTAATTACTCTAAGAGACATAGAGAAGGAGAAATTGCGGGTAGCAAGAGCATATAACAAAAAGGTAAAATTGAAGAGCTTCCAGGTTGGTGACCTAGTGTGGAAGGTAATCCTGCCAGTTGGTTCAAAAGACAGAAAATTTGGCAAATGGTCTCCGAGCTGGGAGGGTCCTTTCAAAGTCACGAGAGTAGTTCCTGGAAATTCATATTTGGTTGAATCTATGGAGGGAAATTTATTAACTTGAGCTCTCAATGGAAGATATCTAAAGAAGTTTTACCCGAGCGTGTGGCAAGAAGCTTAAACACACATATCTCCGATATACAATTATCGCCCTTAGCATACATGGCCGGTATAGAGTTGTCGCCCTAAGAACAGATGGCCGATGGAGTGTTGACATCGTCCTTAGACAAAATGTGGTGCAAGTTATTTTTCGGCACGCAAGTATTGCCGAAAAACAGGGGGGCATGTGTTGACAACCGTTTTTGGCTTACAAAGAAGATACCTTAAGATGGCCTCAAATGATAAAATAATAGTTGAGAAAGTTGTGCGTCTCGTCGAAACAAGCAACTTTGATTTTTGGATCATCTCAATCCAAGGTCATATGCAATTTCTAGGGTCAAACCAAAAAAGCTGGAACAGAGGCTAGCTAGTACAAGTACTAGCGAATTTCTGTGATTTCGTAGCCCAAAGCCGAGGCTGACTAGTACAAGTACTAGTCGCGCTCTGTACATACCGAAATCAGATAAAATTCAGAAATTGATGGAAAATATCCTTCAGACTATCTCGGATGGAAAAGTGGCCAACATGAAAGTTCTTCGTTTTTTCGAGACGAACAACTTTGTAGTTTATGGGATTTCGATCCGAGGTCGTTTACTACCTCATCTGGGGCCCGGGATTCGCAGTTAAGTTTTTGACCGAACAGTTTTGGAAAGTTCAGGTCTACCATCCTAATTGGACCCAAATTAGGGTTTTGGACGTGGATCCAGCCCTCCATCTTGCACGGGAAGTCCAGCCGCCCCTTATATACCTGAGGGGTGACGGCCGATTGAAAAACAACACACAATCGCAAAACCCAATCTACAAACCTCTATTTTTTCTCTCTCGCCCTTGTTTTCTGCTCATCGTTCGTCGGTGTTCTTCGTGTTGGAGAGCTTCGATCTGCGAAGTCCTAGGGGCGGGCGAACCGACCTAGGGCAGCCCATCACCGCTGTGCGCCCAGACGGGGTCTCTCCCGGGTGTGTGGGGTTTCGGGTCTTCAAAAGAGCTCGCCGGATTGTCCTGCGTATCGCGCTTCCAGCTAGCCTCCTCCGGCGACGTGTCCTGCGTATCACGCTCGACGTCGGAGGTACACGGTGACATGTTCGTGTGCGAACAACGCTCCAAGAAAAACACATAGTGCATGAAGCAATAAAAATATAGTGTTTTGAAAGGTGACCTGATTTTTGCCGATGAAGAAGGGGTGCCTCAGGGGCATCCCCAAGCTTTGACGCTTGCACTTCTTCGATATTTCTTGGAGTGATGCATGGGCATCCCCAAGCTTGAGCTTTTATCCATTCTTCAACTCATCTCATCATTCTCCAATCCCTACACTTGAAAACTTCCTTGATACAAAACTAAACACAAATCTATTAGCAACATTAGTGTAATCATAGCATATAATCAATCTCTTTTTGCTTCAGGTTTCAACCCAAAACCACCACATATATAGCATATACTACTGTAGCAACTTCCCCAAAAGTTTCGTGATCAAAAGAACTCAAAAGAAAGCGATGAAGCGGTAAACACAAATATTGGCAGAAATCTGTCAAAACAGAACAGCTAACAAAGGCCGAATTTTTGAGGGGTTTTCTGATGCTCAAATCAAAAAGTGTTCAACTAATGAAAGTTTGGATATAACCTGGGGCATATGAACAAGAAATCGCAGGTCCAAAAGATATACAGAGAATTTATACGAATTTTTACGGTGCAGCACCGAAAACAGTTTCAGGACAGCAACATACCCAAATCTTTACCTCACTCAAATTAGAGGCTTCTCTTGGCACAACAATGAAATAAATAAGATAAGGAGCGGTCATTACAGTAGTAATTACTTCCAAGACTCAAATAAAAGAAAAAATACTGAAAATAAAACATTGGGTTATCTCCCAAGAGTGCTTTTCTTTAACGCCTTTGAGCTAGGCGCAGAAAATTGCGAATCAAGTATCTTTAGAAGAAGCATTAAGATCAACCGCAGAGGTCTTGTCAATAAGGCATTGTATTTCATCCACATAAGTTTTTGAAGACCCTTTGTGATCACGCTTTGGTTCACTCAAATCACTAAAAAGATTCTCAGGACAGATCCAGTTGAAATTATTTTCGAAAGCTTCATACAATCCCAAGAGCTTGCTAGGTATAGGTATTTCGGTTCCATCATTGTTTGTACTAATAACCTTTATAGATGAACCAAGTTTATTAAAACGCTTAAGAACTTTCCTAGATTCAATAGCAACATCTTTGAATTCTAAGCGCAAAGTTTCCAAGATAAAGGCTTTCTTTTCAGGATCTTCAATTTCATGAAGCTTAAGGAATATGTTTTGAATAAAAGGATTAAGACTAGCAAACCTAGCTTCCAACATGTGAATTAAATAAGCAGAAGCAACTTCAATACTAGGAGCTAGCTCAACCAAATACTTTTCCTCAACTTCTTTATGCATACTAATATGATTAAAGAACTCCTCAATGTTATCTTTCTCAATAATTGAACCACTACCCACTGAGAGGTCCTCCAGAACGTACTTAGGGAACAACATAATGAACTAGAGTAAAGAAATAACAACTACCAAGGATTCTAATTTTTTGGGTTTTTGATAAAAACGATGCAGGTAAAATAAATAAAGTAAAGCAAAACAATAACAAAGTAAAGGATGTGCGTGTGAAAAACTCCCCTCGCAGAAGTCTTCTACTTCCTCCCCGGCAACGGCGCCAGAAAAGAGCTTGATTGCTGGGTTGATGGCGCCAGAAAAGAGTTGGTGCCTAGTTGAATGTCCAGCCCATTGGGAACCTCAAGAGGAAGGTGTGATGAATACAGCAGCAAGATTTTCCCTCAGTTAAGAAACCAAGGTATGTCGATCTTGGAGAGGAGAGACAAACGACTGAAGGTGATGCAGACTGGCTTAATAGCACTCCAACAAGGGCGCCGTTTACGATACTTGTTGACTCATCTTCGGCCAATTGCAATGTGGAACCTGCACACACACAACCAAATACTTTGTTCCCAACTTGCGATGAGGTTGTCAATCTCACCGGTTTGCTTGAAACAAAGGGTATGAGCGTATCGAGTGGAAAGCAGTGAAAGTATGCGAGTAAAGTAAACAGTGCGAGTAAAGTAAATAGGTGATAACAATATGATGGAAATAGGACCGGGGTCCATAGTTCACTAGTGGTGTCTCTCCATAAGATAAATAACACATGCTGGGTAAACAAATTATAGTTGGGCAATTGATAGAATAAAGATAAACGTGATATGTCAAGAAGATTACTATGCGATTTACTCTGGGCATTACAACAAAATACATAGACCGTCATCCAGCTGCATCTATGACTAATAATCCACTCCCGGGGATATTATCCGAACACCCCATGAGTATTAAGTTGCGAACAACAGATAATTGTATTAAGCAAAGTGTAATGTAAACAAAGCATATGCCCTCGAGCATATGAATGTTGTTTTCTCCCTAGTAGCAACAGCACATCTACAACCTTAGAGGTTTCTGTCACTCCCCCAGGTTAAATAGAGGCATGAACCCACTATCGAGCATAAATACCCCCTCTTGGAGTCACTAGGAACTACTCGGCCAAGATAGCTACTAACAACGGAGAGCATGCAAGATCATAAACAACATAGAGATAACATAAGATATATTTCAATATAGCAACTCAATCATAACACCAATATTCATCGGATCCCAACAAACCAAACATGTAGAATTACATAACGGTGATCTCAATCATGTAGGGCAGCTCATGAGATCTAAACATGAAGCACATGGTGGAGGAGACAACCATCTAGCTACTGCTATGGACCCGTAGTCCAAGGTAGACTACTCACTCATCGCTCCGGAGGCAAGCATGGCGATGAAGAAGACCTCCAGGTGGCGATTCCCCTCTCCGGCAGGGTGCCAGAAGAGCTTCTGGACCCTCCTGATCTCGGGTCGACGATGGCGACGGATCGCGATGTGTTCTAGAAAACTGATCGGGTACTTAGGTTTTTTCTGTCGGGGGGTCTTTATAGGCGAAGGGGCATCGTCAGAGGTGGACCGAGGTGTCCTCACACATAGGGGGCACGACCAGGGGCCTGGCCACGCCTCCCTGGTGTGTGGGGCCCTCGTGGCCCCCCTCCAACTCCTCTTCGGATCTCTGGAAGCTTCCGGGGAAAATAAGACTTCAGGAACTTGTTTCGTCCAATTCCGAGAATATTTCCTGTGTAGCACTTCTGAAACACAAAAACAGCAGAAAACAGGGAACTGGCACTGTGGCGACTTGTTAGGAGGTTAGTTCCGGAAAATGCATAAAAGTGCCATGAAGTGTAACGAAACAGTAGGCAAATGGTGTAAAAATAAGCATGGAGCATCAAAAATTATAGATACGTTGGAGACGTATCATCCAGCTTGCCTATATTTGTGGAGCAAAACATAAATGCTGAGGCACCTCTGAAGTCCAAGGGAAGACTAGAAGTAAAAATATCAAAGATACAAGCATCAAAGTTATACCACAATTAACCGTGTTCTGGGACAAGCACATTACACTAAGAATAACAGCTATGCTCTCAAGAAGTGCTTTAAAGTTAGAAGATGATAACTCAACATAAAAGTAAAAGAAAGGCCCTTCGCAGAGGGAAGCAGTGATTTAACATGTGCTAGAGCTTTTCATTTGTAAAACAGAGAAATTTTTTTATTTTGAGAGGTGGTTGTGTCATGTCAACGACTAGTAATGGGGACTTGCTATCTTCCATAATAAACAAGTGAGAGCGGTTCCGAGTTCTTTGAAATTTTGGCACATTGGTGCTCTTTTATAAAGCTTTGGCACTCCTCCCTACCTTTTTCCTTTCTCAAACCATGGCTAACCGATTCCATCGGGTGCCCACCAACTTTCACATTCCATGGAGGAGTGCCTTTTTTCTTTCTTTTTAGAATTAGATTACAATGGTCTGGCCAGCTCCCTTGCAAAATTAATGACGACCAGATAAAGCTGCCTAGTCGAGGGGTACTTAATTTAATATGGAAGATAGCAATTCCAACCACTACGTCCCCATGAGCTAAAAACAGTGGCACAAAATGAGAAGTAGTTGAAAGTTTGAAAGGTAGCACATGAAAATTTACTTGGAATGGCTTACAAATACCATGCATAGGAATTTATAGTGGACTCTTTGGTAGACTTGGTTTTTGGTAATTGGATGCACGGGTAGAGCTCATACTCAGTACAAGTGAAGGCTAGCAAAAGACTGGGAAGCGACAATCGAGAGAGCAATAACTGTAATAATCATGCTTGCGACAAAACAAAATTAATATAGGCATAAAAATGATACAAGAACTCTGAGGCAAAGTAAATCATCGAGGCTTAATTGACTTTTGTTCAGTCATATGCATGCTTGAGCATGTGCCAAGTCGATTCAAATGAAGCTTTCAGAGGAGGATACCACAATAACATACCATATTATGAATAAAACAATTCATGCAAGCGTCTACATGACATGCTACAAACTATTAGTAAATTGGAACTAATCATATAAAAGCAAGAACTACAAAGCATCCATTAGATAACATATACCTTACATGAACCAACTAAGCATGTCCACATAAGTGAGTATATGTACAAAAATGAAAACAAATAGAGTTCATACCAGCCTCTTACCACATCTCGGATTGTCATATATCGTCATTATTGCTCTTCACTTGTATGGCTTGAATAATATAAAGTGAATACCAAGCTCCAATGGAGTAACGGGGGACTGAACTCTCCAACAAACTTTACAAAACCAAAGAAGAACAACAAATATTTTTGTGTTTTCGATTTTTGAAACAAGAACGAAAGGAAAATGCAAAGAAAGCAAAATATTTTTGGATTTTTCAAACAGCAAACCGAAAATAGCAAGTAAAGCGAACCAAAGCTAGCAAACTAAAAAGGCAAACAAAGAAAAACAATGGAAATATTTTTGGTCTTTTTGTGTTTTGGAAAGCAGAAATAAGAACTAGAACAATAAAGAAAGCTAAACATGGATATACAAAGGACCGACAAAATATGATATGTAGATGAGTGAATCGTCGGCGTACCTCCCCCCAAGCTTAGGCTTTTGGCCTAAGTGGAGATCAATTCCAGCCCTGGTAGCTACTCCAAGCTGGTGGGTCATCATGGGTGTAATCGTACCCCGGCTCTCGTGAAGATGAAGCTGATGGCGCATAATCATAATAAGGTTGCTCGTATGGGAAATTCGCAATGTTGGAGGGCTGACCCGACTCCTCGGCGCCCTCCTCATCGTGCACAGGCAGCGGGTGCTCCTCTACGTATGCATCAAGCTCATCCTCCGTGAGCGACCATCCATTCCTGCGATCAAGGTTAAACAAAAGAGGTGCAGACAAACAGACTAATCGATCAGTCTTTACTACCTTTCAGGTAGTCTTCTTGAAAAAGGTTAGCTCAAATGTTAAATTAATCAAACTAGCAGGAGGAGAAATAAACTTATGATGAATCATAGAACTAAGATCAAGTTTCTCCTTGGGGAACTGCAGATCTAGAAAATGAGGCATTACACCATGCAAAGCTAACAGGCGTGAAGCTATAAGTCCCCCACAGATTCCCCCTTTCTCACGATTAACATCAAGACGGAAGGCTATTAAGGCACCCAAATGGTAAGCCCTATCATGCCTCAAAGCAGCAGCAATAAAAGCTAGATCATGGAGAGACAATTTACTTGCAGATTTCCTAGCAAGAACACATTTGGTAATAAAGAAGGCAAAATATCGAATGGATGGAAAATGAATATTTCGAGTTTTACCACCCTCTCCTGTGAAGCTTCTTCCTTGACAAATCTCCTCGTATAGTTCTAACAATGGCCTAGGCTATCCCCTTATCTTCTCGAGCGATCCCCACTATGGTACTCTAATAGCTGTACAGAAAACATCAAGAGGCAAGTCCACAGATTTGTTATAGATTTTATAATGAACCATGGGGTTGGAAGTGGACCAACTAAATCTAAAATCCTGCACCACAGACATTGTTAGTTTAACATATTGGGGAGGTTCACCCTCAGTAAAATGTTCCAATCCTGCATTAGAGAGTAAAGTTTGGAAATCCTGCAGAATTCCGGCAGCATTCATGAACTCTGAGCATGGATAGTGTGAGGGAAAGACCCTCTCTTCACGGTGAACTCTCATGACTTCATGCACTTCTAGTTCATGTTGAAAAAGTTGATATGCATTCTCCTCCATTTCTGAAATTTTTAACAAACTCATAAAATATGATTTTGAGATAAGCAAATGTAGGGAACTACTATAGTGAGTTACTAGAGAGCTATCATGCATCAAAATATCATTTCTAAGCAATATAACAAGCATGCATACTCATTTATCCTACCACCTACAATGCTAAAATACTCAAGAAACACTTCACCAAAAGAAATTATACTTGGACAAGCTGAAGAGTCACATACCGGAGAACAAATGCTCCAAATCTCAGCAGAAATGTTGGGCTGAGCAAGGAGATCGAAAAATCGAGGTGAAGAACAACAAGAACTCGGGTTTGAGCTGGGTGTGTCGTTGTTTTTGGGAGAGAGAAAGAGCAGGGGAGGAAGAGATAAGTGAGAGGCCAGGTGGGGCCTCCTCACACCAGGTGGGCGCGCCCCAGGCTGGGCCGCGCCCCCTGTGTGGGAGATGGCGTGGCAGCCCCTCCTGGTGTCTCCCAGGTGCCTCTCTGCCCCATTTTTGAAATAAAAATTTATAAAGAATTTTCTAGAATTTTTCGAGAAACTATATTTTTGAGGATTTTTCAGAAATTGGCATATCGATAAAACTCAGAAAAACGAAGATGAAATGATTTCAAGCAAATCAAAACCAAGCATGCAGTAGCTCTAAGACACTCTTAATCATGTAACTAAACTAAAGGAACAAAATTGATGAAAGTAAATATAAGTGAGGTGTAGTGGATGCGGTGAAAACGAAGTTTCGTTCATATAAAATCACTTTGTTAACAAGGTTGATCAAGTCTTGTTCCCAAACTAACTTTATATGAGGCAAAACTTTCACTTCACTTAATGCTTATGTTACCTCAACTTTGATAGGCATAGTCCCAATCATAACAATTTTATATTCTTCCTTGGGCTTTCGCTCTGAACAAATAATTTGACCAACTTTGATGGTCTCAACATTCTTGACGGAATTTAGAGCATTCTTTCTATCAATCTTCTTGGGAAAATAAACCGTGTACTCTTTATCATTGACATTGAAAGTTACTTTTCCTTGATTGCAATTAATAACAGCACCTGCAGTGTTTAGAAAAGGTCTCCCAAGAATAATAGACATATTATCATCTTCAGGCATTTCCAACACAATAAAGTCAGTTAATATTAAACAACTGTTAGCAACTTGAACAGGAACATTTTCACATATACCAATAGGAATAGTAGTAGACTTATCAGCCATCTGCAAAGATATATCAGTTGATACCAATTTTTCTAGATCAAGTCTCTTATAAAGAGAAAAAGGCATGACACTAACTCCGGCTCCCAAATCACATAAAGCAGTTCTAACATAGTTATTTTTAATGGAGCAAGGAATAGTTGGTATACCTAGATCTCCAAGCTTCTCCGGTACTTTACCATCAAAAGAATAATTAGCAAGTAAGGTGGAAATTTCCTCATTAGGAATTTTCCTTTTGTTAGTGACAATATCTTTCATATATTTAGCATAAGGAGGCATTCTAATAGCATCAGTCAAAGGAATTTGCAAAAATAATGGTTTCATCCATTCACAAAACCTGTTGTAGTGTTCTTCTTCCTTGGACTTGTGTTTCTTACCAGGAAAAGGCATTGGTTTCTGCACCCAAAGCTCTCTCTCATTACCATGCTTGTTGGCAATGAAGTCTTCTTTGGTGTACTTTGCATTCTTATCAATCTTTTCTGGTTCTTCTTCAACTTCTTCTTTATCGGAAGCATCTCCTGGTTCAGTTTCAGCATCAGAAATAGAAACACTGTTAGGATCTTACCTGCATCAGATGATTCTGTAGTTGTTTTATGCTTCTTCTTCTTCTTCTTCTTCTTCTTAGAAGGAATATCATCACTTGAAGTACATTGAGAATCTTGCTTAACCCTCTTAGGATGTCCTTTAGGATATAATGGATCTTGAGTAGTAGCACCACTTCTCGTGCGTATTTCACATGCTTGCTTCTCTCTTGCGGCATTAACTAGCAAGTCTTTTTGCACCTTGGTAAGCTGATCAATTTGTGTTTGCACCATTTGAAAATGTTTAACAAGTATCTTCACATCATTGGCGGTTCTCTCCACAATATCCTGCAACTTGTTAATAGCTCTAGAATTTTCCAACAGATGATTATGCACCATTCTATTAAAATTTTCTTGCTTAACAATGAAATTATCAAATTCATCTAAGCATTGATCAGGAGGTTTAGAATAAGGAATATCTCTTTCATCAAAGCGCTGGAGAGAGTGTACCTCAATAGTTGATGAGTGAGGGATTGGCTTACATAATTCTTCTATAGGAGGTAAATTCTTCACATCTTCGGCCTTAATACCTTTCTCCTTAAGAGATTTCTTAGCTTCCTTCATAACTTCATCATTTAATTCAATCATCCCTCTCTTCTTGGGCGTAGGCTCTGTAGATGGCGCAGGTGATGGCGCTGGTGTTGGCTCAACTAGAGTCCAATCATCATGATTCCGGCTTATTTTAGCCATTAATTCTTCAGCATCAGCCGGAGTTCTTTCCCTGAAAACACAACCAGCACAACTATCCAGATATGACTTAGATTCATCAGTTAGTCCATTATAAAATATATCAAGGAGTTCATTTTTAGGCAGTGGTTCTTTAGGCAAAGCTCTAATTAAAGAACAAAACCTTGTCCAAGATTCAGGCAGTATCTCTCCTTTTCCCTGTTCAAAATCAAAGATTTTCTGCACAGCAGCATGTTGAGAACTGATACGTCTCCAACGTATCTATAATTTTTGATGCTCCATGCTTATTTTTACACCATTTACCCGATGTTTCGTTACACTTCGTGGCACTTTTATGCATTTTCCGGAACTAACCTATTAACGAGTTGCCACAGTGCCAGTTCCCTGTTTTCTGCTGTTTTTGTGTTTCAGAGTGATACACAGGAAATATTCTCGGAATTGGACGAAACAAAAGCCAGAAGTCTTATTTTTCCCGGGAGCATCCAGACATCCGAAGAGAGGAAGGAGAGGGGCCACAGGCCTCCCTCACATAGGGCTAGCGTGGCCCAGGCCCTGGCCGCGCTGCCCCTATGTGAGGAGGCCCTGGCAGCCCTCTGACATCGCCCCTTCGCCAATATAAAGCCTCGGGATGGAAAACCCTAAAAGAGTCGGCAAATTTCTAGAAAGAGTTCCGCAGTTCCGCCGCCGCCACCGACGAATTTTGGGGGACAGAAGTCTCTGTTCCGGCACCCTGCCGGGACGGGGAAGTGCCCCCGGAGCCATCTCCATCGGTCTCCATCGCCGTCTCCGCCATCTCCATCGACCTCACCGCCATCTCCATCAACCTTGCTGTCTCCTATGATAAGGAGGGAGTAGTTCATCCCCGGGGCTAAGGGCTCTACCGGTAGCTATGTGGTTCACCTCTCTCTCCCATGATGTGATCTTTATGTGATCGTGAGCTTTGTATCATGTTGAACAAGTAGATGTTATTATTCAGATATTATGCTACTCCTATGCTTAATTATTATAGTGTACTCTAGTGATGTTATTAAAGTAATCTATTCCTCCTGCCACGGTGTAACGGTGACAGTGCGTGCATCGTGGTGATACTTGGTTTAGGCTATGATTGTGATCTCTTGTGGATTATGAGAGTAATTATTACTATGATAGTATTGAAGTGATATATTCCTCCTTTCATGGTGTAATGTTGATAGTGTGTGCACCGTGTTAGTACTTGGTCTAAGTTGCAATGATCTCTGATGTCTACGCACTTCTATTCTTGTAGACACTTGTTGGGCCTCCAAGTGCAGAGGTTTGTAGAACAGCAGCAAGTTTCCCTCAAGTGGATCACCCAAGGTTTATCGAACTCAGGGAGGAAGAGGTCAAAGCTATCCCTCTCAAACAACCCTGCAATTACGATACAGAAAGTCTCTTGTGTCCCCAACACACCCAATACACTTGTCAGATGTATAGGTGCACTAGTTCGGCGAAGAGATAGTAAAATACAAGCGGTAGTGATGATTATAAGTAGCAAACGTGATGTAAAATAAATATCGCTGCGAACAAACATGTAACAAAACAGTAAGTAAACGGTGTGCAATGCTTGGAAACAAGGCCTAGGGATCATACTTTCACTAGTGGACACACTCCCAACAATATAACATGATTGAACAAATAAACAACTTCTCTCCACTATGGTACTCTGAATTACTCTCCTATTGAATAACACTAATCATTGTGTAGTGGCTACAAAAGCACCCCTTAAAGTTCATCAAGTACTTGACAAACACCACTCATAGAGATATCCAAATCAAATCACAATTCAAGATAGAAATCATTGCAACTTAGACCAAGTACTAACACGGTGCACACACTGTCAACATTACACCATGAAAGGAGGAATAGATCACTCAATACTATCATAGTAATAATTACTCTCATAATCCACAAGAGATCACGATCATAGCCTAAACCAAGTACCACCACGATGCACGCACTGTCACCGTTACACCGTGGCAGGAGGAATAGATTACTTTAATACCATCACTAGAGTACACTATAATAATTAAGCATAGGAGTAGCATAATATCTGAATAATAACATCTACTTGTTCAACATGATACAAAGCTCATGATCACATAAAGATCACATCATGGGAGAGAGAGGTGAACCACATAGCTACCGGTAGAGCCCTCAGCCCCGGGGATGAACTACTCCCTCCTCATCATAGGAGACAGCAAGGTTGATGGAGATGGCGGTGAGGTCGATGGAGACCGATGGAGATGGCTCCGGGGGCACTTCCCCGTCCCGGCAGGGTGCCGGAACAGAGACTTCTGTCCCCCGAAATTCGTCGGTGGCGGCGGCGGAACTGCGGAACTCTTTCTGGAAAATTGCCGAATCCCTTAGGCGAAGGGGTGTCGCGAGAGGGCAGCCAGGGGCTCCTCACACATGGGTGGCGTGGCCAGGGCCTGGGCCGCGCCACCCTAGTGTGAGGGCAGGCCCTGGCCCCTCTCCGGCTCTCTTTCAGATGTCTGGATGCTCCCGGGAAAAATAAGACTTCAGGAACTTGTTTCGTCCAATTCCGAGAATATTTCCTGTGTATCACTCTGAAACACAAAAACAGCAGAAAACAGGGAACTGGCACTGTGGCAACTCGTTAATAGGTTAGTTCCGGAAAATGCATAAAAGTGCCACTAAGTGTAACGAAACAATAGGCGAATGGTGTAAAAACAAGCATGGATCATCAAAAATTATAGATACGTTTGAGACGTATCAAGCATCCCCAAGCTTAACTCCTGCTCGTCCTCGAGTAGGTGAGTGATAACAAAAGAAATAATTTTTGAGGTGACATGCACCTACACAATCTTGATCATATATGTAAGCATTGTGAGCTGGAATCATAAGAACTTAAAACATGGGCATGAAAGATATAATCTTGACAATAAGAACTTAGCAACCATGTTGTAAACATGCAAATGAACACAAACAAAAGATCATGAAAATGAAACAATGAAAGTCAAACGTGTGTTCAAATCATAAGGAAAAACATACAAATGGTTTTCAGCTTGTCCTTCAAAGAGAGCAAAACATAAATGCATAGGACACCTTCAAGTTTAAGAGGGCGACTAGATACAAATAATTTGAGAACAAGTGAAAGCATGATCATGAATCAATCAATGAAAACTTTGGGACAATGCACATTATACTCAGAATGACAACTATGCTCTCTTATGGTGCATAAAGATAGAAGGTGGTGACTCAACATAAAAGTAAAAGAAAGGCCCTTCGCGGAGGGAATCAGTGATTAAACATGTGCTAGAGCTTTTCATTTGTAAAACAAAGAGATAAAAATTGGGTTTTGAGAGGTGGTTGTCTTTGTCAACGACTGGCAATGGGGTTCTTACTATCTTCCATACAAAAATGAAGCAAGTTTTTGAGAGAGAGATTGGCACTTTTGTGCTCTTTTATAAAGCTTGGCACTCCTCCCCACCTTTTTTCCTTTCACAAACCATGGCTAACCGATTCCATCGGGTGCCCACCAACATTCACTTTCCATGGAGGAGTGCCTTTTTTTCTTTCTTTTTTTCTCTTTTTTTCTTTTTGGAATAAGCAATATGGAAGATAGCAAATCCGACCACTACGTCCCCATGAGCTAAAAACAGTGGCACAAAACAAGAAGTAGTTGAAAGTTTTGAAAGGTAGCACATGAAAATTTACTTTGGAATGGCTTACAAATACCATGCATAGGAGTTTATAGTGGACACAATGGCAAACTTGGTTTTTAGGAGTTGGATGCACGAGTAGAGCTCATACTCAGTACAAAATGAGAGCTAGCAAAAGACTGGGAGCGACCAACTAAGAGAGCAATAATGGCCATAATCATGCATAGCGACAAAGCAACATTGAAAGAAGCATAAGATGGCATCAAAAGTCAAAAACTAAATGATCATAGAGGCTATTGGCGACTTATTTTGTAGTCAACATGGTGTAAGCATGTGCCAAGTCAACCCAAATAAAGCATCAAAGGAGAAAACCAAAATAATGCTTCCATACAATAGAAACAACGCATGATTTTTTTAGAGGCTCATTAAGCAATCTCAGTTATTTGAGACAAGTCATGCTAAAGCAAAACCACTAAGCATACTATCAAAAATACATAAAGCATGACATGCAAAAGCCTAAGCCGCAGTCTACACAAGCTCCTTCTTGTACCACTATTTTGCACAAAGCTTTTTCTCTTTTCCAACACCATTTGAAATTGTTATAAACACCTCTTTTAATGAAAACCAATAAAGATCAGAGGCAAAAATACACCTTGATGAAAAGATATAACAAGATCTGAACACAAATCAAGGCGAAAAATGCAAGCTAAACCCAGTAGCAGAAAAAGAAGAACACTCGGTGAACGATAAGAGTGAAAAACTGAGTGTTCATGGCAAATGAAAACGAGTTCATCTCCTCCAAAAGAAACATGATGTGATCTAACCACTTATTGCAGCAAACTAAACTAAACTAATAATAAAAACTAAAACTGTAACGCCCCGCCTTTTACTAAAGGCAGAACTCCTGTGTATCTGTGCCATTCCCTGGATCAGTAGATAGCACCACAGTACAAAATAAGTAATCTTTGCAATAGCATCAATATTACAACGTAAATCCAGTTACATAGGTATTCAACCTTACGAGTACACAGCATAAAGCATAGTTGCAGTGAGCCTCCATTCTTCATCACGTGCCACAGGCAGACATGTTGGAATGTAGTCTCGAGATCCTACTCCTGGTTCCTCACTCGAAATAAAACCTGCACGTTTGAATATGCAGCCCCAGAGGGGTCAGTACAATGATGTACTGGCAAATGACACATTTGGTGGCATTTTTGTGGAAAGACTATACTACAATGACATTTGGCTGGTGGATCTCAAAGGCTGATTTGCATAAAGCCAATTTTATCCTATAATCCATTTTAATACTTTCTTTCAACAAATTTTATTTTTCAAGGGTCGAGACAACCCCCATACACTACATACTGGCCGGTATGTAGTTTCTGGGCGAAACTCAACAAAGTTGGAACCTCAGGCACCACCACCCCTTGGAGTGTATGGTCCTTAGTTCCTACCTAGGGGTTTCTAGACAAATTTTAATAATTCAGAATCGGTGATGAGATTATTCCGTACATTCCATGTCTAGAGACTCAATTGTCCATAACCGAGGACACGGCTAATCGATTAGATTTAAAACACCTTGCAAGGGTTGTGCACTTTCACCTTACGATTCATTTTATGCCCATACATAAAATGAAACGAGACCTTTTAGAAGGAGAGGGCAACTAACTGGCAAGATCCGTTCCCAACCTATAATTTTTCTACCACCGTCTTCTTGCACCTAGTTGCACCCCCACATCAAATCAGTCAAGACAGAGCCCATAATGTCATAAGGCTGCACTGGAAGTACACTAAGCATGGAAGACATAGCCATCTCTTTATTCCTGGGTGGCCATCCCGAGCGGTACTCTGTTCCCACATCCTCTTTACGAGGCTTGCGTCCCAGAATCCACCTACCTCACCTCATCTTATCAAACCATTCCACCCAGGTGTTTCATTTTAGTTGAAGTTCTTAACTTTTCACAAAACACTTTTCAAGTGATCTTAGCATGGCATCAGTATTAACAAAGTACTTGGCATCCTAACAGGTGGGGTTGGAGGGATTGCTACACACTACTAGGATCTAAGCAGTTGATAAAACAGTTGAGTAAAACACCTATCATGCATACTACAAGAGGTGAATATACTAATGCATAAGTAAAATGGGTAGGGAAATGTGTGTCACTTGCCTTTTGAAGATCACGACGTTCCACTTCTCTCAACTAAGCACGTAGCTCTTCGCACCAACTATAGCACAAGAAATAGTATACCATAAACAATCCATACAAACACAATCAAACAAATCAAACAATTGAAAAGTATTTGTTTAACAAATTAGATTTACTGAGATGTTATGACAAGAAAGATATGGTAAAGGATCATGAATTGTGAGATATGGATCGGAGAGCTTAGTTGGGAAAGATCAATATGATTTGAGAGAGAATTGGTCTAGGCAAATATGATTGATGAAGTTTTTATGCTTTATCATAGCATAAGAGTTTTAGGAATAGTTCATGTGTAATAAATTACACAAGAGTCAATTTGTGCAACTACAACACTATTGAGTAAATGTGACAACCATTACTCTTAAATAGTATCTATTTGCACTTAGGAACTAGGCTAGGTTTTAAGAATGCTTGAATTACTCAATTAGCACATTTGCAAGTTGAATATTTCAATACATGTGAACAAAACTAAGTAGGCATTGGATTGGGTATGAATGATTGATATTGGAGGACATGGCTCAAATGGTTCATTGATCAACATGGTGTATAACACATACTATGGTACGGGTTATAACAACACCACATTAACAAAATCTAGGTTTAAGATGAATTCATATTCTACTCAAGTAGCACAATTGCAATTTGAGTACATATGAATTAGACAATATGATGAGTGAGGTCTTTATGCTTTATCAAAGCATATTGAGTCTTGGAATATCTCATGTGGATAAATCACATAAGAGACAAAATAGTGCAATAGCAATACTATTGAATAAGTGTAACAACAATTATTCTTACATAGTATATTTTACACTTAGGCTTAGGTTAGGAAAAGTGAAGCATTGTGTTACTCAATTAATTCGTTCGTTAATTGAATAGCTCTATGCAAGGTTAAGATTGAGTAGACATGAATAAATGGTCATAGGTAAGGAATAGGTATAGGTGATGTAAGAAACATGGCTTAAGGTTCCTGATGAGTAATTAGGATTGGGTTAAGTACTATGATGTTGATCTGGTCAATACCATAGTAGCAAAAGTAGAAACTAAGATGGAAGGTATTCACACTTTACTCAAATAACACTTTTGTAATTTGAATATGCGTGAACTAGATATGATGTACCTAGATGGACATGATATTGGATCAAAGTGATCTCAAGATGATATTTGATAGCTAGGTATGATCATAGGGTTTTCTAAAGTAGAAGGGATCATTGATTGAAATAGAAATAGGATTAATCTATATAGAAATACTCAAATTCTCATATTAGAATTTGAATAATTGTGATCTGGTTCAAGAAAATATGGGAGTGGTGCTACTGGATAGCTTGCAGTAATACAAAGTCGCTGCAATTGGAATCACTCAAAAATAAGTTATAGAAATTGAATTATCACCGAAATAGTGATTTGGACAAATTTGAATGCACAAAGTGTGTGCACGTATCAAATTTGGATTTTCTTGATCCTATGGTGTTCTACTTGATCAGAGGATTCCAAAGACTACAAATTTGTAATTTTTGGACACTTGGTTCAAAAGATATGAATTAATCATGCTAACAGAGAGTTTGATTCCAATTTGAATATAGTTTCAAATTGAACCCATAAAATATAATATTTTATGGTACTGCTAGATTCTAGACTTCCTAAGGATTCCAACGATATCTTATTTGTTATTTTTGGACTTACAGAACAATAGATATGATTTTCTGAAGATCTAGATCAAATCTGATTTCATTTTCTGGTTTTAAACTCGGTTTGAATCTGGGAAGGCCGCGTGGCTGCTTCGGATAGGCCCGTACCATTTCGGTCGGATCCGTGATTTGAGCCGTTGGATTTCATTCGATCTGGGCGGTCAGGATTGGTCTGTACCGATTCAATTAGTGATCTAATCTTATCCTTAGAATCCAGATCCGACGGCTACAGACGAAAGAGGAGGGAGAGCTCACAGTGGTTAGGGTTCCGGCGAGGTCACCGGCCTGGGCGGCCAGATAGGTGACTCCGGCGATGCTCCGGTAGGATCTGGACGAAGGGGAAGGTGCGACGGCCTTCGGCGCGGAGTGACGGTCTCGGGAACGTGAACAACACCCTCGATTTCTTCCAGACGTGAGCGGGAGAGGCGGCTGGAGACGAGGCGGGCGGAGGTGAGCTTCGGGTGATGAAGCTTGCTTCATTTTGCTGTGAGATAAATCAAGAGGAGGGCATCAGCGGGTGCGCACGAGAGTGGGGTGGAGGTTGGGAAGGGAAACAGCGGCTCGGCCTTACCTATGGCGCCGGAATCGAGCGGGTATGCTCGCAGGCGTGCGGAGCTCCGACGACAAATCGCGGCAGCCTGGCGGCGTTGAGTGAGAGGGGAAAGAGGAAGGCAGAGGGAGGAGGAGTAGGGGATTTATAGGGAGGTCTCGTTGCTCGATTTAAGGCCAGGAAACGGGCGGAATCAAGGGGAGTAACGGCGGCAGTTTCGGGTTCATCTCCGGCGTGGATTTCGGATAGAGGTCAGTGATGACAGGTGGGTCCCACCTGTCATTGGCGGAAGAGGTGGAAAGGCATACCCCTTCGGGATTCAACCCGGTGGGCTGTGGGCCGCTTCCAGATCTGGGCCGGAATTCATCCCCGAGGCCTTTCTCTATTTTTCATTTTCTTTTCTTCTTTTCATTTTCTGTTTTCTTTAAAACTTCATATCCTTTTCAAATTTGATTCAAATTGCTTCAAACCAACTTTGTAAAGTTTCTAAAAATCAACTTAACATTCTAAGACAGTAAGAAACATGTTTTCATAAATAAAACTAATTTCCAAATAAAAACTCTATAATTCAGACAAGGGTTTATTTGCATAAACCAAAGTAGAAATAGGATTTTAAAGTAATTCTTTTAAAATCAGAGAATAAACTCTATAAAAATAGTTTTTGAAATATATTTGTAAAACATTCCTTTGGCATAGAAAACTTTATAAACCATTTTGTAAATATCTCTTTGCAAGATAGCTTGCATGGGTTTGAATAAACACAAGGTAGTATTTTGAAACTTGATCTTTCTCAAAGAAGTTCTTCAAGAAATAAATAGAGGATTTTAAATAGTTTTCAAACAGAGCTTTCAAATAAACTCAAAAAGTTTTAAATCCCTGTGAATTTTCAATCAACATAAGCAAAATAAAAACAAAAATTTTCCCCCAGAAATTGATAAAATCCTGGGTCGTTACAGACTACCACCCTTAAAGAAATCTCGTCCTCGAGATTGGAGAGGTTAGAAAGAAGGTAGGTATTAGGTTATCTGGGTTTAGGTATCTGGGTGGCTACCACCCTTAAAAGAAAATTCCTCTTGGTGGTATCTTGATGTTTCCTTAGGCACTTGCATTTTGTTCCCAGCTTGTATTCACCATTGGGCCATTTTCCTTGAATTGCCCTTCTCAGAAATTTTGATGCTCAAAACTATGTTCAAAAGTGGGCACACCAAGGGTTCCATCCAATTCTGGTGATAAGCAGATATCATCCATCGCGTTGTCATCAACAAGGTAGTCCACATCTTCATTTACAATAGGTGGGTGTCTATTCACAAATCTGGGCACCAACCTTCCTTATGGGGTTGCTTGAGGTAACCTTACTCTATTGTAGAGCTTTCTATCCAACGGGGTAGTTGTTGAACTACTTTGGACACTGAGGAGTCACTCTTCGGTTCAATCAGAGGACCAAGTTGAGTTGTCTCCTCTTTGGGTCATTCAGAAGACCAAGCTGAGAGGGTATACTCTCATCATCTCAACTTCCTTATCA
Source organism: Dactylis glomerata (assembly GCA_007115705.1). Classification (NCBI taxonomy): domain Eukaryota; kingdom Viridiplantae; phylum Streptophyta; class Magnoliopsida; order Poales; family Poaceae; genus Dactylis; species Dactylis glomerata. The sequence continues at coordinate 44,522 of QXEO01000365.1, read as the reverse complement.
TCATCCTTAGAGGTTCTTCATCTTATGGTTGCTTCATTATATCATTTTGCTCTTCAATTTTTCCACGATACCATTCTGTTCTGGTAACCTTCTTGGTTGTTGTACATCTTCCAAGAATGTGTATCTAGCCTTTTCTTGGTCGGTCCTCACCAAGGCCAAGACAGCATACAGGCTATCACCATACCCCTTGTTGCTTTTTAGCTGATTTTCATTCCAGAAATCTCAAAAGATAATTCAGTGCCAAGTGCTGCATGCTTGCCCCACGAACATGATGAGACCACACATCCCAATGAGTTAGGATGGCATCTCTGCGGGCTTCTCATGTATTTCATAGGGGTAAACAGGGTGGACTCTGTAAGAGGCACTTGCACCTTTAAGGGACGGAAGGCCGCCTTATAACCAGCATTGTTGAACCCATTCAAGTTACCGGAGCAAGTCGTGCTACTTGCCACAGGTACCAGATGGTCCTTAAGAATTCCTTTAGCAACCGTCTTCATAGTTGTTGAAAGGCGCTGAACAACTTGATCATATCTCGAAGATGAACTCCTTCTCAGGGAAAAGGGATCTGACGACACTCTCATGGGTAGTTACAGGGTTCCATGGATTTGGAGAGGTGTCTCACAACATCGTACGTCGGGATGAGGTAGACTTCGGTGGCGCTGGGCTTTGGAATCAGGTGGGATTTTCATAGTTGGTGGTGGCAGTCTCTGTAGTGACTCTCGGTAGAGGGGAGAGTCCTCTTTTATAGGCTCAGGGGTAGTCGAACAGGCCGTGTGGGGAGTCGAAACGAAAAGTCAGGGAATTGAAGTCGCAAATGAACCATCTCCGCATTCGAGGTCCACTGAGAAAACGTCTCCGAAACGTGCAGTCGTTCCTCACCGTATTTTTACGTTTTGGCCACACTGGCACACTATGGGGGGGTGTAACATATCTATCCTCCTAAGGTCATGGTTTAAAGACGTCGCCTCTCATGTAGGTATGTCTCTTTAGGTGTGTAAAACCAACATTATGAGAGCGAATAATAAGAGTAGTAGGAATAGTGATCAATCCATCCTGCACCCAAATCATTACTTCATACATGGCTTGCAAACCTCGTATTCTAACTCTTGGTCAACCTCACTAGATTTTAAACCGAGTTTTGTAGAAATTGGAACCAAGTTCCCAAATCTTATTTTGAATCTTGAAAACAAAATCTATCGTTCCTAGCTAGAGGTTTTCAACAAAGCTCACGGCAATAATCCATAAGTTGTAGATCCTTTGGTTTGCCATTCAAGAGGGAATAAAATCATTTCCATAGATCTGTTTGCTCTTTCCATTGCTCTGTTTGCTCTTTTCCACCTTTCTTGCATGAGGTGGTTGAATAGTATTACTTCCACATTAGTTACACCTTTGGGTGTCTTCTTATTGTTTGTGTGGTATCCTTCAGTCATCCTAGCTTACTGGAGTCTTGGGGTATCATCCTTTGTGCAGTCTCTTGCATAATGTTCCAGTCTCTTATACATGAAACACTACCTCTTGTTGTTGTACTCTGTATCCTTATCTCCAACTGGGGGTCATTGTAGTTGTTCTGTCGTTGAGAAAAACTTTGGTTTGGGTTTTGGGACAAGTTTAGGTATTAGCATAGACGAGAATTAGATAGAAGGGATCTAAAGAAGAGAATTCCTACCCAAAATAACAGATCAAAACAATTTATCCTACAAGCAATATCTAACAAACATTCAACCGTCTAACAAACTAGTTTTCAAACAAACGGGAAGGTACGATCATCCATAAGTCGGTATGACCATAACGTTTATTACACGTCGTTGCTTATTAAAATTTCCTAAAGGGAGGTCCAACTAAGGCTTCTTGGTACTCTTCTAAGCAGATCCATTGTTCTGGTCTAGCTGCTTCAGTAGATTGGCAATCTGCTCATTCTTGGTTTTGATGAGGTCTCCTTGATCACCAAGTTCAGATACCATCTTTTCCATGTCACCTTGAAGTTGACTTATGGTTTCCTTCAATGCAGTAGTATCTTCCTTTTCTTCTTTGAGGTCTTGCTGCATATTATGAAGTCTCCACTTGAGTCTTTCTCCAAGTTTCTTCGTTTGGCCTTCAATGTAGTCCTTCACGTTGAGTCAAGAAAATATATGGAGTATCAGTCTCACACTTCTGGCACATTGTGTTCTTCTGTCCTTTCTTGATGGTTCCGAGAGTTGGGTCATCTAAGGGAATCATTTGAAAATGAAGTAGGCAAGAAATACAAGGAGTTTCAAGATGCAACATTCTTTTTAAATAGAAGTAAGATGAGATAGAGAATTTTATCCTAGGGTCTTCCTATCTCTAATTCCAAACCTAGGGTCTCGATCCTACAGGCAACACTATGCTCTGATACCATTTGTAACGCCCCGCCTTTTACTAAAGGCAGAACTCCTGTGTATCTGTGCCATTCCCTGGATCAGTAGATAGCACCACAGTACAAAATAAGTAATCTTTGCAATAGCATCAATATTACAACGTAAATCCAGTTACATAGGTATTCAACCTTACGAGTACACAGCATAAAGCATAGTTGCAGTGAGCCTCCATTCTTCATCACGTGCCACAGGCAGACATGTTGGAATGTAGTCTCGAGATCCTACTCCTGGTTCCTCACTCGAAATAAAACCTGCACGTTTGAATATGCAGCCCCAGAGGGGTCAGTACAATGATGTACTGGCAAATGACACATATTTGGTGGCATTTTTGTGGAAAGACTATACTACAATGACATTTGGCTGGTGGATCTCAAAGGCTGATTTGCATAAAGCCAATTTTATCCTATAATCCATTTTAATACTTTCTTTCAACAAATTTTATTTTTCAAGGGTCGAGACAACCCCCATACACTACATACTGGCCGGTATGTAGTTTCTGGGCGAAACTCAACAAAGTTGGAACCTCAGGCACCACCACCCCTTGGAGTGTATGGTCCTTAGTTCCTACCTAGGGGTTTCTAGACAAATTTTAATAATTCAGAATCGGTGATGAGATTATTCCGTACATTCCATGTCTAGAGACTCAATTGTCCATAACCGAGGACACGGCTAATCGATTAGATTTAAAACACCTTGCAAGGGTTGTGCACTTTCACCTTACGATTCATTTTATGCCCATACATAAAATGAAACGAGACCTTTTAGAAGGAGAGGGCAACTAACTGGCAAGATCCGTTCCCAACCTATAATTTTTCTACCACCGTCTTCTTGCACCTAGTTGCACCCCCACATCAAATCAGTCAAGACAGAGCCCATAATGTCATAAGGCTGCACTGGAAGTACACTAAGCATGGAAGACATAGCCATCTCTTTATTCCTAGGTGGCCATCCCGAGCGGTACTCTGTTCCCACATCCTCTTTACGAGGCTTGCGTCCCAGAATCCACCTACCTCACCTCATCTTATCAAACCATTCCACCCAGGTGTTTCATTTTAGTTGAAGTTCTTAACTTTTCACAAAACACTTTTCAAGTGATCTTAGCATGGCATCAGTATTAACAAAGTACTTGGCATCCTAACAGGTGGGGTTGGAGGGATTGCTACACACTACTAGGATCTAAGCAGTTGATAAAACAGTTGAGTAAAACACCTATCATGCATACTACAAGAGGTGAATATACTAATGCATAAGTAAAATGGGTAGGGAAATGTGTGTCACTTGCCTTTTGAAGATCACGACGTTCCACTTCTCTCAACTAAGCACGTAGCTCTTCGCACCAACTATAGCACAATAAATAGTATACCATAAACAATCCATACAAACACAATCAAACAAATCAAACAATTGAAAAGTATTTGTTTAACAAATTAGATTTACTGAGATGTTATGACAAGAAAGATATGGTAAAGGATCATGAATTGTGAGATATGGATCGGAGAGCTTAGTTGGGAAAGATCAATATGATTTGAGAGAGAATTGGTCTAGGCAAATATGATTGATGAAGTTTTTATGCTTTATCATAGCATAAGAGTTTTAGGAATAGTTCATGTGTAATAAATTACACAAGAGTCAATTTGTGCAACTACAACACTATTGAGTAAATGTGACAACCATTACTCTTAAATAGTATCTATTTGCACTTAGGAACTAGGCTAGGTTTTAAGAATGCTTGAATTACTCAATTAGCACATTTGCAAGTTGAATATTTCAATACATGTGAACAAAACTAAGTAGGCATTGGATTGGGTATGAATGATTGATATTGGAGGACATGGCTCAAATGGTTCATTGATCAACATGGTGTATAACACATACTATGGTACGGGTTATAACAACACCACATTAACAAAATCTAGGTTTAAGATGAATTCATATTCTACTCAAGTAGCACAATTGCAATTTGAGTACATATGAATTAGACAATATGATGAGTGAGGTCTTTATGCTTTATCAAAGCATATTGAGTCTTGGAATATCTCATGTGGATAAATCACATAAGAGACAAAATAGTGCAATAGCAATACTATTGAATAAGTGTAACAACAATTATTCTTACATAGTATATTTTACACTTAGGCTTAGGTTAGGAAAAGTGAAGCATTGTGTTACTCAATTAATTCGTTCGTTAATTGAATAGCTCTATGCAAGGTTAAGATTGAGTAGACATGAATAAATGGTCATAGGTAAGGAATAGGTATAGGTGATGTAAGAAACATGGCTTAAGGTTCCTGATGAGTAATTAGGATTGGGTTAAGTACTATGATGTTGATCTGGTCAATACCATAGTAGCAAAAGTAGAAACTAAGATGGAAGGTATTCACACTTTACTCAAATAACACTTTTGTAATTTGAATATGCGTGAACTAGATATGATGTACCTAGATGGACATGATATTGGATCAAAGTGATCTCAAGATGATATTTGATAGCTAGGTATGATCATAGGGTTTTCTAAAGTAGAAGGGATCATTGATTGAAATAGAAATAGGATTAATCTATATAGAAATACTCAAATTCTCATATTAGAATTTGAATAATTGTGATCTGGTTCAAGAAAATATGGGAGTGGTGCTACTGGATAGCTTGCAGTAATACAAAGTCACTGCAATTGGAATCACTCAAAAATAAGTTATAGAAATTGAATTATCACCGAAATAGTGATTTGGACAAATTTGAATGCACAAAGTGTGTGCACGTATCAAATTTGGATTTTCTTGATCCTATGGTGTTCTACTTGATCAGAGGATTCCAAAGACTACAAATTTGTAATTTTTGGACACTTGGTTCAAAAGATATGAATTAATCATGCTAACAGAGAGTTTGATTCCAATTTGAATATAGTTTCAAATTGAACCCATAAAATATAATATTTTATGGTACTGCTAGATTCTAGACTTCCTAAGGATTCCAACGATATCTTATTTGTTATTTTTGGACTTACAGAACAATAGATATGATTTTCTGAAGATCTAGATCAAATCTGATTTCATTTTCTGGTTTTAAACTCGGTTTGAATCTGGGAAGGCCGCGTGGCTGCTTCAGATAGGCCCGTACCGTTTCGGTCGGATCCGTGATTTGAGCCGTTGGATTTCATTCGATCTGGGCGGTCAGGATTGGTCTGTACCGATTCAATTAGTGATCTAATCTTATCCTTAGAATCCAGATCCGACGGCTACAGACGAAAGAGGAGGGAGAGCTCACAGTGGTTAGGGTTCCGGCGAGGTCACCGGCCTGGGCGGCCAGATAGGTGACTCCGGCGATGCTCCGGTGGGATCTGGACGAAGGGGAAGGTGCGACGGCCTTCGGCGCGGAGTGACGGTCTCGGGAACGTGAACAACACCCTCGATTTCTTCCAGACGTGAGCGGGAGAGGCGGCTGGAGACGAGGCGGGCGGAGGTGAGCTTCGGGTGATGAAGCTTGCTTCGTTTTGCTGTGAGATAAATCAAGAGGAAGGCATCAGCGGGTGCGCACGAGAGTGGGGTGGAGGTTGGGAAGGGAAACAGCGGCTCGGCCTTACCTATGGCGCCGGAATCGAGCGGGTATGCCCGCAGGCGTGCGGAGCTCCGACGACAAATCGCGGCAGCCTGGCGGCGTTGAGTGAGAGGGGAAAGAGGGAGGCAGAGGGAGGAGGAGTAGGGGATTTATAGGGAGGTCTCGTTGCTCGATTTAAGGCCAGGAAACGGGCGGAATCAAGGGGAGTAACGGCGGCAGTTTCGGGTTCATCTCCGGCGTGGATTTCGGATAGAGGTCAGTGATGACAGGTGGGTCCCACCTGTCATTGGCGGAAGAGGTGGAAAGGCATACCCCTTCGGGATTCAACCCGGTGGGCTGTGGGCCGCTTCCAGATCTGGGCCGGAATTCATCCCCGAGGCCTTTCTCTATTTTTCATTTTCTTTTCTTCTTTTCATTTTCTGTTTTCTTTAAAACTTCATATCCTTTTCAAATTTGATTCAAATTGCTTCAAACCAACTTTGTAAAGTTTCTAAAAATCAACTTAACATTCTAAGACAGTAAGAAACATGTTTTCATAAATAAAACTAATTTCCAAATAAAAACTCTATAATTCAGACAAGGGTTTATTTGCATAAACCAAAGTAGAAATAGGATTTTAAAGTAATTCTTTTAAAATCAGAGAATAAACTCTATAAAAATAGTTTTTGAAATATATTTGTAAAACATTCCTTTGGCATAGAAAACTTTATAAACCATTTTGTAAATATCTCTTTGCAAGATAGCTTGCATGGGTTTGAATAAACACAAGGTAGTATTTTGAAACTTGATCTTTCTCAAAGAAGTTCTTCAAGAAATAAATAGAGGATTTTAAATAGTTTTCAAACAGAGCTTTCAAATAAACTCAAAAAGTTTTAAATCCCTGTGAATTTTCAATCAACATAAGCAAAATAAAAACAAAAATTTTCCCCCAGAAATTGATAAAATCCTGGGTCGTTACAAAAACAACTGACGCTCTAAGAAAAACACATAGTGCATGAAGCAATAAAAATATAGTTTTTTGAAAGGTGACCTGATTTTTGCCGATGAAGAAGGGGTGCCTTGGGGGGCATCCCCAAGCTTTGATGCTTGTACTTATTGGATATTTATTGGGGTGATGCATGGGCATCCTCAAGCTTGAGCTTTTGTCCATTCTTCAACTCATCTCATCATTCTCCAATCCCTACACTTGAAAACTTCCTTCATACAAAACTAAACACAAATCTATTAGCAACATTAGTGTAGCATAACATATAATCAACCTCTTTTTGCTTCAGGTTTCAACCCAAAACCACCACATATATAGCATATACTACTGTAGAAACTTCCTCAAAAGTTCCATGATCAAAAGAACTCAAAAAGAAAGCGATAAAGTGGCAAACACAAATATTGGCAGAAATCTGTCAAAACTGAACAGCAGACAAAGGTCGAATTTTTTAGGGATTTTCTGTTGCTCAAATCAAAAAGTGTTCAACTAACAAAAGTTTGGATATAACCTGGGGCATATGCACAAGAAATCGCAGGTCCAAAAGATAAACAGAGGATTTTCACGAATTTTTACGGTGCAGCACCGAAAACAGTTTCAGGACAGCAACATCCCCAAATCTTTACCTCACTCAAATTAGAGGCTTCTCTTGGCACAAAAACGAAATAAACAAGATAAGGAGAGGTCATTACAGTAGTAATGACTTCCAAGACTCAAATAAAAGAAAAAGTACTGAAAATAAACAATGGGTTATCTCCCAAGAGTGCTTTTCTTTAACGCCTTTGAGCTAGGCGCAGTAATTTGCAAAGATGCTCATGTGGACGCCATAAAAAAGCTTGAGGCAAAGGCGCCATATAGGAACTTAAAGCAATAGAGAGCATCAAAAAGCAAGTATGAAATACATTTAAATCTAAACCACTTCCTATGAAAAATAGTCTTGTAAAGAGACAAGTCATGAAAGCGCAAAGCAAAAAGCATAGGAAGGCAAAACAAGTATAACTTCAAGAATTGCAATATAAAGAGGGGAAACTCAATATTGTTGAGATCCATCAAACCATGTTTCCCTCTCTCATAGTAACTTTCAGTAGCATCATGAATAGAATTAACAATGTAACTATCACATAAAGCATCCCTATCATGAGCCACATGCATAAAAGGATTAATACTCCCCACATGAACAATAGTAGTAGGAGCAGAATCAATAGAATAATTATTCTCATCACCATAATCATCAAAAACAGGAGGCATATTGCAATCATAACTAATTTTCTCCTCAAAAGTAGGTGAACTGAAAATATTATACCCATCATCACAAGCTAGAGAACTACTATGTCGCAAAGAATACTCATCAAACATATCATCATAAGAAGGAACATGGATAGCTCTAATGGTACAACAATTATTAACCTTAGAATTGGTACCAAAAATATTTTCAATATCAAAAGTAGAATGCTTTTCCCAATCATGATCACTAACATAGGTAACAGGCATAGGAACATCATCCCAATCAGAATTATCATAATCTATAGCAGGATCATAACGCTTAGGGGAATATACCGTGTCCTCTCGCCTCTTACTCCTCTTCTTCTTCTTCTTCTTCTTCTTACTCTCTCCTTTAGGAGGGAGAGACTTGAAGGGCATCTTCTCCACATATTCTCTAGGAGGGAAAGGCATCTTCTCCACATAATCTAGTTTGCTGACAGGAACAACAGAAGAAACTTTGGAGGATTCCTCCTCTCTATTAATAAGATAAAAACATCTATCAGTCCTGTCATAGCTTGGCAAAGTATCAAGTTTAATAAGATTTTGAATGTAAGTATTTGCCAGACAATCTTTAGCACAATAGAGACGACAACCACGAAGGGTGCTATTAATATCAACATCATTCATATCTATCAAAGCAATCTTTCTAGATATCTCTTCACACGCCAAGAACAAAGTGAGCTCATCATGCTGATTGGGAGTAATCTTGTCATCACAATACAAACTTAAGGTACTAGAAGAGTAACTATTAGGGCTTGAGCATTGGAAATTAAAATGACCTATATCATCGCAATGTTTACAAAGAAAAGGATAAAGCTCACAAACCTTTTTACCGATCTCACCTATATCCTTGAACCACATACTGGTTTCTTCATTTGCGTGGGTGATGCAATAATCTTCCTTGTTGTAACTCTGTTCACAAGGTCTATGTACTCCACAAAAATTAACATGCTTATAAGAAATAGTACTTTTAGAAGTTTGAGCATGTTTATTGCAATCATCAACAACAATATCATTTTCTATGCGAGTATCCTTAAAAGGTTCATGATACACGTCCCCATTTCCTTTAGGAACATTCATATGGGAAGCAAAGGCTTTAAAGCAATCAACCATAATTTGAGGATCAAGACCATATTTAGCACTAAGCTCTTGAAAATTAGCAATTTCAGCGAAAGACTTAATGCAATCAAACTCGTAATTCATACCTGGTCCTTTACCTTTGTCGCTATCCCAACCTTCAATATTGTTTTGAATTGTTTCAAGCAGATCCCACTTGGTGTCGACATCCTTGCTTGTGAAAGACCCATCAAAGCATGCATCTAGATAGTCCTTGTAATGTCCTGAAAGCCTTGCATAAAAATTGTTAATAATAATATTACGGGGAAGATCATGAATAGGACATTTATGCATTAGTAACTTCAAATCTTCCCCACGCTTGGGCAATGCTTTCTCCCTCATGAGGCCAAAAATTATATATCTGATTACGATCTTTATGAATCTCACTTGGAGGATAGAATTTAGAATAAAAGAGAGACATAATTTTCTCCCATGAAATAGATGGACCATCTTCAAGCAGCCGATAACATTCCTCAGCTCTGCCTTTCAGTGATAAGAGAATAGCTTCTTCTTAACTTGGTTCATTGAAATACCTGCACACTGGAACAACTCGCATAATTCATGTATAAAGAGCAGATGATCACCAGGATGGACAGTTCCATCTCCTAAATGGCAGTTATCCCTAATACGTTCAACAATCTCCATAGGTATTTTAAAAGGATGAGGAGCACAAGCATCATTAGAAACATCACATATGGGAGATAAAAATATCATCAGAGCAAACTTTCTCCACTAAAGCTGGGGGACTAAAAATATCATACTTAACAAAACTAGCTTCCCCAAGCTTAGACTTTTCTATAGCATTAGCATTAACAGTATTCAAAGCATTCGTACTAATAACATTGCTATGCGAAATAAGCTTCAAAGGATTTTCAATTTTCTCTTCAAATCTAAAATCAGGAAAAAGACTAAAGAACTCTTTGTTTTCCATTAAGCCTAACTAGTGAAAATAAAAACAAGAAACAAAAAGATGTAATTGTAGAATCTAAAGGAAATAACTCCGAGCACTCACACAGGAGGATGCGAGTACCTTTTACCTTACCTCCCCGGCAACGGCGCCAGAAAAGAGCTTGATGTCTACGCTCTTCTATTCTTGTAGACACTTGTTGGGCCTCCAAGTGCAGAGGTTTGTAGAACAGCAGCAAGTTTCCCTCAAGTGGATCACCCAAGGTTTATCGAACTCAGGGAGGAAGAGGTCAAAGCTATCCCTCTCAAACAACCCTGCAATTACGATACAGAAAGTCTCTTGTGTCCCCAACACACCCAATACACTTGTCAGATGTACTTGATGAACTTTAAGGGGTGCTTCTGTAGCCACTACACAATGATTAGTGTTATTCAATAGGAGAGTAATTCAGAGTACCATAGTGGAGAGAAGTTATTTATTTGTTCAATCATGTTATATTGTTGCGAGTGTGTCCACTAGTGAAAGTATGATCCCTAGGCCTTGTTTCCAAGCATTGCACACCGTTTACTTCCTGTTTTGTTACTTGTTTGTTCGCAGCGATATTTATTTCACATCACGTTTGCTACTTATAATCATCACTACCACTTGTATTTCACTATCTCTTCGCCGAACTAGTGCACCTATACATCTGACAAGTGTATTGGGTGTGTTGGGGACACAAGAGACTTTCTGTATCGTAATTGCAGGGTTGTTTGAGAGGGATAGCTTTGACCTCTTCCTCCCTGAGTTCGATAAACCTTGGGTGATCCACTTAAGGGAAACTTGCTGTTGTTCTACAAACCTCTGCACTTGGAGGCCCAACAAGTGTCTACAAGAATAGAAGTGCGTAGACATCAAGCTCTTTTCTGGCGCCGTCGCCGGGGAGGTAAGGTAAAAGGTACTCGCATCCTCCTGTGTGAGTGCTCGGAGTTATTTCCTTTAGATTCTGCAATTACATCTTTTTGTTTCTTGTTTTTATTTTCACTAGTTAGGCTTAATGGAAAACAAAGAGTTCTGTAGTCTTTTTCCTGAGTTTAGATATGAAGTGTTTGAAGAGAAAATTGAAAAACCTTTGGAGCTTAATTTGCATGCTAATAGTGTTGTTAGTATGAATGCTTTGAACACCGTTATTGCTAATGCTATAGAAAAGTCTAAGCTTGGGGAAGCTGGTTTTGTTAAGCATGATATTTTTAGTTCCCCAGCTTTAGTGGAGAAAGTTTGCTCTGATGATATTTTATCTCCCCTATGTGATGTTCCTTCTTATGATGATATGTTTGAAGAATATGCTTTGCGACATAGTAGTTCTCTAGCTTGTGATGATGAGTATAATATTTTCAGTTCACCTACTATTGAGGATAAAATTAGTTATGATTACAATATGCCTCCTATTTATGATGATTATGGTGATGAGAATAAATATTCTATTGAATTTGCTCCTACTACTATTGTTCCTGTGGTGAGTATTAATTCTTTTATGCATGTGGCTCATGATAGGGATGCTTTATGTGATAGTTATATTGTTAGTTCTATTCATGATGCTACTGAAAGTTATTATGAGAGAGGGAAACATGGTTTGATGGATCTCAACAATATTAAGTTTCCCCTCTTTATGTTGCAAATCTTGAAGTGGCACTTGTTTTATCTTTCCATGCTTGCTACTATGTGCCTCGTTGATTTATTTTCTTACAAGATTCCTATGCATAGGAAGTGGTTCAGATATAAATGTCTTTCACATCTGCTTTTTGATGCTCTCTATTACTTTAAGTTCCTATATGGCGCCTTTGCCTCAAGCTCTTATATGGCGCCCACATGAGCATCTTTGCAAATTACTGCGCCTAGCTCAAAGGCGTTAAAGAAAAGCACTCTTGGGAGATAACCCATTGTTTTATTTTCAGTACTTTTTCTTTTATTTGAGTCTTGGAAGTCATTACTACTGTAATGACCGCTCCTTATCCTTTTTATTTTGTTTTTGTGCCAAGAGAAGCCTCTAATTCGAGTGAGGTAAAGATTTGGGGATGTTGCTGTCCTGAAACTGTTTTCGGTGCTGCACCGTAAAAATTCGTAAAAATTCTCTGTATATCTTTTGGACCTGCGATTTCTTGTGCATATGCCCCAGGTTATATCCAAACTTTAGTTAGTTGAACACTTTTTGATTTGAGCAACAGAAAACCCCTCAAAAATTCGACCTTTGTCAGCTGTTCAGTTTTGACAGATTTCTGCCAATATTTGTGTTTGCCACTTTATCGCTTTCTTTTGAGTTCTTTTGATAATGGAACTTTTGGAGAAGTTGCTACAGTAGTATTTACTATATATTTGGTGGTTTTGAGTTGAAACCTGAAGCAAAAGAGGTTGATTATAGGTTATGCTTAAACTAATGTTGCTAATAGATTTGTGTTTAGTTTTGTATGAAGGAAGTTTTCAAGTGTAGGGATTGGAGAATGATGAGATGAGTTGAAGAATGGAAAAAAGCTCAAGCTTGGGGATGCCCATGCATCACCCCAAGAAATATCCAAGAAGTACAAGCGTCAAAGCTTGGGGATGCCCCCGAGGCACCCTTTCTTCATCGGCAAAAATCAGGTCACCTTTCAAGACACTATATTTTTATTGCTTCATGCACTATGTGTTTTTCTTGGAGCGTCAGTTGTTTTTGTTTCAGTATTAGTTTAGTTTAGTTTGCTGCAATAAATGGTTAGATCACATCATGTTTCTTTTGGAGGAGATGAACTCGCTTTTTGTTTGCCAAGAACACTCTAGTTTTCACTCTTATCAAAAACCGAGTGTTCTTCTTTTTCTGCTACTACTTTTGGTTTTTATTTTCGCCTTGATTTGCGTTTAGATCTTTTAATATCTTTTCATCAAGGTGTATTTTTGCCTCTGATCTTTATTGGTTTTCATCAAAAGAGGTGTCTTAAAAAGGTTTTAATGGTGTTGGAAAAGAGAAAAAGCTTTATGCAAAAAAGTGGTACAAGAAGGAGCTTGTGTAGACTACGGCTTAGGCTTTTGCATGTCGTGCTTGATGTCTTTTTGATAGTATGCTTAGTGGTTTTGCTTTAGCATGACTTGTCTCAAATAACTGAGATTGCTTAATGAGCCTTTGAAAAAATCATGCGTTGTTTTTATTGTATGGAAGCATTATTTTGGTTTTCTCCTTGATGCTTTATTTGGGTTGACTTGGCACATGCTTAGACATGTTAGACTCTTACAAAGTCGCCAATAGCCTCTATGATCATTTAGTTTTTGACTTTTGATGCCATCTTATGCTTCTTTTAATGTTGCTTTGTCGCTTTGCATGATTATGGCCGTTATTGCTCTCTTAGTTGGTCGCTCCCAGTCTTTTGCTAGCCCTCATTTTGTACTGAGTATGAGCTCTACTAGTGTATCTAACTCCCAAAAACCAAGTTTGCCATTGTGTCCACCATAAACTCCTATGCATGGTATTTGTAAGCCATTACAAAGTAAATTTTCATGTGCTACCTTTCAAAAACTTTCAACTACTTCTCGTTTTGTGCCACTGTTTTTAGCTCATGGGGACGTAGTGGTCGGATTTGCTATCTTCCATATTGCTTATTCCAAAAAAGAAAAAAAAAGGAAAGAAAAAAAGGCACTCCTCCATGGAAAGTGAATGTTGGTGGTCACCCGATGGAATCGGTTAGCCATGGTTTGTGAAAGAAAAAAAGGTGGGGAGGAGTGCCAAGCTTTATAAAAGAGCACAAAAGTGCCAATCTCTCTCAAAATCTTGCTTCATTTTTGTATGGAAGATAGTAAGAACCCCATTGCCAGTCGTTGACAAAGACAACCACCTCTCAAAACCAATTTTTATCTCTCTGTTTTACAAGTGAAAAGCTCTAGCACATGTTTAATCACTGCTTCCCTCTGCGAAGGGCCTTTCTTTTACTTTTATGTTGAGTCACCACCTTCTACCTTTATGCACCATTAAGAGAGCATAGTTGTCATTCTGAGTATAATGTGCATTGTCCCAAAGTTTTCATTGATTGATTCATGATCATGGTTTCACTTGTTCTCAAATTATTTGTATCTAGTCGCCCTCTGAAACTTGAAGGTGTCCTATGCATTTATGTTTTGCTCTCCATGAAGGACAAGCTGAAAACCATTTGTATGTTTTTCCTTATGACTTGAACACACGTTTGACTTTCATTGTTTCATTTTCATGATCTTTTGTTTGTGTTCATTTTCATGTTATAACATGGTTGCTAAGTTTTTATTGTCAAAGATTATATCTTTCATGCCCATGTTTTAAGTTCTTATGATCCCAGCTCACAATGCTTACATATATGATCAAGATTGTGTAGCTGCATGTCACCTCAAAAATTATTTCTTTTGTTATCACTTACCTACTCGAGGACGAGCAGGAGTTAAGCTTGGGGATGCTGATACGTCTCCAACGTATCTATAATTTTTGATGCTCCATGCTTGTTTTTACACCATTTACCCGATGTTTCGTTACACTTCGTGGCACTTTTATGCATTTTCCGGAACTAACCTATTAACGAGTTGTCACAGTGCCAGTTCCCTGTTTTCTGCTGTTTTTGTGTTTCAGAGTGATACACACGAAATATTCTCGGAATTGGACGAAACAAAAGCCAGAAGTCTTATTTTTCCCGGGAGCATCCAGACATCCGAAGAGAGGAAGGAGAGGGGCCACAGGCCTCCCTCACACAGGGCTGGCCCGGCCCAGGCCCTGGCCGCGCCGCCCCTGTGTGAGGAGGCCCTGGCAGCCCTCTGACATCGCCCCTTCGCCTATATAAAGCCTCGGGACGGAAAACCCTAAAAGAGTCGGCAAATTTCCAGAAAGAGTTCCGCAGTTCCGCCGCCGCCACCGACGAATTTCGGGGGACAGATGTCTCTGTTCCGGCACCCTGCCGGGACAGGGAAGTGCCCCCGGAGCCATCTCCATCAGTCTCCATCGCCATCTCCGCCGTCTCCATCGACCTCACCGCCATCTCCATCAACCTTGCTGTCTCCTATGATGAGGAGGGACTAGTTCATCCCCGGGGCTAAGGGCTCTACCGGTAGCTATGTGGTTCACCTCTCTCTCCCATGATGTGATCTTTATGTGATCGTGAGCTTTGTATCATGTTGAACAAGTAGATGTTATTATTCAGATATTATGCTACTCCTATGCTTAATTATTATAGTGTACTCTAGTGATGTTATTAAAGTAATCTATTCCTCCTGCCATGGTGTAACGGTGACAGTGCGTGCATCGTGGTGGCACTTGGTTTAGGCTATGATTGTGATCTCTTGTGGATTATGAGAGTAATTATTACTATGATAGTATTGAAGTGATCTATTCCTCCTTTCATGGTGTAATGTTGACAGTGTGTGCACCGTGTTAGTACTTGGTCTAAGTTGCAATGATATCTATCTTGAATTGTGCTTTGATTTGGATATCTCTATGAGTGGTGTTTGTCAAGTACTTGATGAACTTTAAGGGGTGCTTCTGTAGCCACTACACAATGATTAGTGTTATTCAATAGGAGAGTAATTCAGAGTACCATAGTGGAGAGAAGTTATTTATTTGTTCAATCATGTTATATTGTTGGGAGTGTGTCCACTAGTGAAAGTATGATCCCTAGGCCTTGTTTCCAAGCATTGCACACCGTTTACTTCCTATTTTGTTACATGTTTGCTCGCAGCGATATTTATTTCACATCACGTTTGCTACTTATAATCATCACTACCACTTGTATTTCACTATCTCTTCGCCGAACTAGTGCACCTATACATCTGACAAGTGTATTGGGTGTGTTGGGGACACAAGAGACTTTCTGTATCGTAATTGCAGGGTTGTTTGAGAGGGATAGCTTTGACCTCTAACCTCCCTGAGTTCGATAAACCTTGGGTGATCCACTTAAGGGAAACTTGCTGTTGTTCTACAAACCTCTGCACTTGGAGGCCCAACAAGTGTCTACAAGAATAGAAGTGCGTAGACATCAAGCACTAGCAGGAAAATATTTCTGAAAGAAAGCATTAACCAAAGCAATAGGACTATTAAGAGATCCAGGAGACAAGCTATTAAACCAAGTTTTAGCTGCATCTTTCAGCGAGAAAGGAAAAATCTTAGCAACAAAGTAAGTGCGGAGCTTAATATCATCAGAAAACAAATTACTCAAAGTAGAAAGCTCATTCATGTGCTCCATAGCACTCTCATTTTTAGCTCAACAAAAAGGAGTTTCCTCAACAATAGATATGTAAGATAAATCCAAAGAGAAATCATAATCCTTATCTCTAATATTTATGGGAGAAGCAGCAAACTTAGGATCAGGAGACAAATTATATCTAACAGAACGTCTTGCAAGAAGTTCTTTAACCTCAGCAGCATTACGAGTAGCACGTGCTTCAGCAATAAAATCATCATTAAGCTCAATATGAGCATCATCATCAAAATCATCACTAGGACATTCCCTAGACTCAGGTGAACTAACATGTGCAACAGTGGTGTTTCCCAACTTAGCTCTAGCAATAGTAGCATCTAAAAAGGAACCTAGTGAACCACTCTCATCAAGCACAGTAGAAGCATCATCTAAATTATCAGTGGCATTTTCAATCTCAGCAGAAGTAGTAGCAGTAGCGTGTGGGTGTAGTGGTGTAAGCAACTTACTCATAACAGATGGTGAATCAAGAGCAACAGAGGTGTTGAGAGTTGTACCTCTTCTTGTAGTGGATGGCAATATAGGAACTTTTCCATCACGAGGTTTACCCATGATGAAAGGATTGCAGCGAACAATATGAATACCAAGTGAACTTACAAATAAAGCTATGCTCCCCGGCAACGGCGCCAGAAAATAGTCTTGATGACCCACAAGTATAGGGGATCGCAACAGTCTGCGAGGGAAGTAAAACCCAAATTTATTGATTCGACACAAGGGGAGCCAAAGAATATATGTAAGCCTTAACATATGAGTTGTCAATTCAGCTGCACCTGGAAACAATCTTGTGATACGTCTGAAACGTATCTATAATTTTTGATGCTCCATGCTTGTTTTTACACCATTTGCCTAATGTTTCGTTACACTTCGTGGCGTTTTAATGCGATTTCCAGAACTAACCTATTGACAAGATGCCACAGTGCCAGTTCCCTGTTTTCTGCTGTTTTTGTGTTTCAGAAAAGCTACACAGGAAATATTCTCGGAATTGGACGAAACAAGTTCCAGAAGTCTTATTTTTTCCGGAAGCTTCCCGAAGACCGAAAGAGAGCCGGAGGGGGGCCAAAGGCCGCCCTCTGATGTCTACGCACTTCTATTCTTGTAGACACTTGTTGGGCCTCCAAGTGCAGAGGTTTGTAGAACAGCAGCAAGTTTCCCTTAAGTGGATCACCCAAGGTTTATCGAACTCAGGGAGGAAGAGGTCAAAGCTATCCCTCTCAAACAACCCTGCAATTACGATACAGAAAGTCTCTTGTGTCCCCAACACACCCAATACACTTGTCAGATGTATAGGTGCACTAGTTCGGCGAAGAGATAGTGAAATACAAGTGGTATGGATGATTATAAGTAGTAAATGCAATATGGAATAAAAATCGCTGCGAGCAAACATGTAACAAAACAGGAAGTAAACGGTGTACAATGCTTGGAAACAAGGCCTAGGGATCATACTTTCACTAGTGGACACACTCCCAACAAATATAACATGATTGAACAAATAAACAACTTCTCTTCACTATGGTACTCTGAATTACTCTCCTATTGAACAACACTAATCATTGTGTAGTGGCTACAGAAGCACCCCTTAAAGTTCATCAAGTACTTGACAAACACCACTCATAGAGATATCCAAATCAAAGCATAACTCAAGATAGATATCATTGGAACTTAGACCAAGTACTAACACGGTGCACACACTGTCAACATTACACCATGAAAGGAGGAATAGATCACTTCAATACTATCATAGTAATAATTACTCTCATAATCCACAAGAGATCACAATCATAGCCTAAACCAAGTACCACCACGATGCACGCACTGTCACCGTTACACCATGGCAGGAGGAATAGATTACTTTAATAACACCACTAGAGTACACATAATATCTGAATAATAACATCTACTTGTTCAACATGATACAAAGCTCACGATCACATAAAGATCACATCATGGGAGAGAGAGGTGAACCACATAGCTACTGGTAGAGCCCTTAGCCCCAGGGATGAACTACTCCCTCCTCATCATAGGAGACAGCAAGGTTGATGGAGATGGCGGTGAGGTCGATGGAGACGGCGGAGACGGCGATGGAGACCGATGGAGATGGCTCCGGGGGCACTTCCCCATCCTGGCAGGGTGCCGGAACAGAGACTTCTGTCCCCCGAAATTCGTCGGTGGCGGCGGCGGAACTGCGGAACTCTTTCTGGAAAATTGCCGATTCCTTTAGGGTTTTCCGTCCCGAGGCTTCTTATAGGCGAAGGGGCGATGTCAGGGGTGGCCCCAGGCCTCCTCACACTAGGGTGGCGCGGCCAGGGCCTGGGCCGCGCCAGCCCTATGTGAGGGTGGCATGTGGCCCCTCTCCTTCCTCTCTTCGGATGTCTGGATGCTCCCGGGAAAAATAAGACTTCTGGCTTTGGTTTTGTCCAATTCCGAGAATATTTCCTGTGTATCACTTCTGAAACACAAAAATAGCAGAAAACAGGGAACTGGCACTGTGGCGACTTGTTAATAGGTTAGTTCTGGAAATTGCATAAAAACGCCACGAAGTGTAACGAAACACAAGGCAAATGGTGTAAAAACAAGCATGGAGCATCAAAAATTATAGATACGTTTGAGACGTATCAGCATCCCCAAGCTTAACTCCTGCTCGTCCTCGAGTAGGTAAGTGATAACAAAAGAAATAATTTTTGAGGTGACATGCACCTACACAATCTTGATCATATATGTAAGCATTGGTGAGCTGGGATCATAAGAACTTAAAACATGGGCATGAAGATATAATCATGACAATAAGAACTTAGCAACCATGTTGTAAACATGCAAATGAACACAAACAAAAGATCATGAAAATGAAACAATGAAAGTCAAACGTGTGTTCAAATCATAAGGAAAAACATACAAATGGTTTTCAGCTTGTCCTTCAAAGAGAGCAAAACATAAATGCATAGGACACCTTCAAGTTTAAGAGGGCGACTAGATACAGATATTTAAGAACAAGTGAAACCAACAATATGAATCAATCAATGAACTTTGGGACAATGCATATTACAGTAAGAATGACAACTATGCTCTCTTAATGGTGCATAAAGATAGAAGGTGGTGACTCAACATAAAAGTAAAAGAAAGGCCCTTCGCAGAGGGAAGCAGCGATTAAACATGTGCTAGAGCTTTTCATTTGTAAAACAGAGAGATAAAAATTGGTTTTGAGAGGTGGTTGTCTTTGTCAATGACTGGCAATGGGGTTCTTACTATCTTCCATACAAAAATAAAGCAAGTTTTTGAGAGAGAGATTGGCACTTTTGTGCTCTTTTTATAAAACTTGGCACTCCTCCCCACCTTTTTCCTTTCTCAAACCACGGCTAACCGATTCCATCGGGTGCCCACCAACATTCACATTCCATGGAGGAGTGCCTTTTTTCGTTCTTTTTTTCTTTTTTTTTTCTTTTTGGAATAAGCAATATGGAAGATAGCAAATCCGACCACTACTTCCCCATGAGCTGAAAATAGTGTCACAAAATGAGAAGTGTTTTGAAGGTTTTTTGAAAGGTAGCACATGAAAATTTACTTGGAATGGCTTACAAATACCATGCATAGGAATTTATAGTGGACACAATGGCAAACTTGGTTTTTGGGAGTTGGATGCACGAGTAGAGCTCATACTCAGTACAAGGCCAGGGCTAGCAAAAGACTGGGAGCGACCAACTAAGAGAGCAATAACGGCCATAATCATGCAAAGCGACAAAGCGACATTAAAAGAAGCATAAGATGGCATCAAAAGTCAAAAACTAAATGATCATAGAGGCTATTGGCGACTTATTTTGTAGTCAACATGGTGTAAGCATGTGCCAAGTCAACCCAAATAAAGCATCAAAGGAGAAAACCAAATAAATGCTTCCATATAATAAAAACAACGCATGATTTTTTCAAAGGCTCATTAAGCAATCTCAGTCATTTGAGACAAGTCATGCTACAGCAAAACCACTAAGCATACTATCAAAAAGACATCAAGCACGACATGCAAAAGCCTAGGCCGCAGTCTACACAAGCTCCTTCTTGTACCACTTTTTTGCATAAAGCTTTTTCTCTTTTCCAACACCATTAAAACCTTTTTGAGGAAAACCAACAAAGATCAGAGGCAAAACTACACCTTGATGAAAAGATATAAGAAGATCTGAACACAAATCAAGGCGAAAATCGAAAGCTAAACGCAGTAGCAGAAAAAGAGAACACTCGTTGAAACGATAAGAGTGAAAAACGGAGTGTTCTTGGCAAATGAAAAAC
Organism: Dactylis glomerata; assembly: GCA_007115705.1. Lineage (NCBI taxonomy): Eukaryota > Viridiplantae > Streptophyta > Magnoliopsida > Poales > Poaceae > Dactylis > Dactylis glomerata. Next base: position 23,822 of record QXEO01000365.1, on the reverse strand, counting down.
GAGTTCATCTCCTCCAAAAGAAACATGATGTGATCTATCCATTTATTGCATAAAACTAAACTAAACTAATACTGAAAAACAAAAACAACTGACGCTCCAAGAAAAACGCATAGTGCATGAAGCAATAAAAATATAGTGTCTTGAAAGGTGACCTGATTTTTGCCGATGAAGAAGGGGTGCCTCGGGGGCATCCCCAAGCTTTGACGCTTGTACTTCTTGGATATTTCTTGGGGTGCTTGGAATCCCCAATCTTGAGCTTTTGTCCATTCTTCAACTCATCTCATCATTCTCCAATCCATACACTTGAAAACTTCCTTCATACAAAACTAAACACAATTCTATTAGCAACATTAGTGTAAGCATAACATATATTCAACCTCTTTTTGCTTCAGGTTTCAACTCAAAACCACCACATATAAAGAATATACTACTGTAGCAACTTCCCAAAAGGTTCCATGATCAAAAGAACTCAAAAATAAAGCGATAAATTGGCAAACACAAATATTGGCAGAAATCTGTCAAAACTGAACAGCTGACAAAGGTCGAATTTTTGAGGGGTTTTCTGTTGCTCAAATAAAAAAGTGTTAAACTAATGAAAGTTTGGATATAACCTGGGGCATATGCACAAGAAATCGCAGGTCCAAAAGATATACAGAGAATTTATACGAATTTTTACGGTGCAGCACCGAAAACAGTTTCAGGACAGCAACATCCCCAAATCTTACCTCACTCAAATTAGAGGCTTCTCTTGGCACAACAATGAAATAAAAAGGATAAGGAGAGGTTATTACAGTAGTAATAACTTCCAANACCTTGCCGATGGGGAGCCATGTGGTGCTGAGATGCGCGCGAGGGCTTCGGAGCGCTCCTCCCGCCACATGGGCACGCCAGACGTGTCTGCGGCGGCGGTACTGCATCCGGGGACCTCGCCGATGGGGAGCCATGTGGCGGTGAGATTCGCCCGCGGCCCGCCGCCTCCTTGAGCTCACACCAAATGACCACCAGGTGACACTTCACATGCTGTCGAGCATCGATATGTTAAGCCCGCTCCCAGCACCGCGTGCTGGTTCAGACTTACGAGTGCGCTCGCTGACTCGACCAACTTCGTCTTCCAGTCCGCCGACGAGAAGGGCTCGAATAGGCCGCATGCAGGGGCCTGATTCGACCGGTGACCGGGGTGCGGCTTTTCTGGCGGTGCCACGGCCTAGCGGTCACGATCTAGACGTTTGTTTGCTGCTCGCGATTCGGGACCAGGTCTGGATATTTCTATTTCTTATTCGGTATGGTTCTTCTTGCACGTAGGATATATTTAAGATACGTACAGAATACGTACACATGGCCCACCTTGAGCCGATAACATTGAGGCATCCGTGCGTGCTCTCTCTCTATCTCTCTCTTATTTCTCTCCGGTCCCCGCATCTCGATCTGGAAAAGCGGCGCCGTCGCAGCGGCGTGAAGGCAACCGCAAGCTGGTGTTCGGACTGCTCGCCTTTGGGCAGCGAGACGGCGCCGCCGTTTCAGCCGCAAGGCAGCAGCGTCGCTGCAGCGGAGGGGCGTCGAGCTGGCGATGGAGAAACGACGACCAGCGCGGTGGTGGTGCTGTTCTGCGCTAAAAAGACGGCGAGGCGGCGGGCCTGCGGATGCGCGAGGCGAGGTCGAGCTGGTACATGGATTTTGCGTGTAATTTTTTCGTTTTTCTTCTGTAACCAACTCAGGATCTGTTCCTCTTTTTCATCCGTTGATGAAGCTTGAAGCCCTCTCACGACCTCCCTTTTTTCCTGATGTTGTTTGCATCTAATGTTTTCTCATACTTGGATTTATGGTTCAATCTGATTTTTGGTCTTCTATTCCGTGTCAAATCTGCTGCATCCAATTCCCCACTTTAGTTTTATTTCTCTGACAAAATTTCGTAATGGCCCAGATTGAGAAATCCTTTTCAGAATTCAACAAAGATTGAGAAAATATTTCGGTTGTGTTGAATCAATCTGAACTGTACTTCATTTGCTCTGAGATTTGAAACGAATTTGATTCTTCTATTTCTCTGTAAAACTGTGAAATATTTGTGGTGCAATGAACTGATTGTGGAATCTATTTGATTTGGTAATGAGATTTGTGAACAGAGTGGAAAATCTTTTCTGCATAAAAATGTATAAATTCTAAAACATAAATGGATCATATTGGGTGCTGATATATTAGATATTTTTAGATACAAGTGGAATATGTATCTCATTTAGTGATAACCTATTTTATCTTAAACAAATGTCTTCACTGTCATCAGCATGCTATAGTTTGTTTATATAATGTAGTACCACATAACAAAAATTGATTTCTGAGACATAATTGGCTTGTATTTTGTTTGATCTAATTTACAGTAATATATGAATATATGTCACATCTATTTAGTGCCAAAATGTCACTAAACTCATACTAGAAACATATATCTTGGTCGTTTTGCTGAAATTAGCTCACAGAAAAATGAAAATATTTTGATTTTTTCCCATAAGTGAACTGACAATAATTTGAAAATAAGATGGATAAATGGAATATATATTTGAGTGATAAATATAATTGTTATGAAAACTGGGGAAATATCAATTTATTTTAAAACCGATGAGACATTTCAAATGCGGTTGAAAAAATTATTAGAACTAAACCTATTTAAAAATTATTTTACCGTAATATATGAATATATGTTATATCTCTTTGGTGCCAGAATGTTACTGAACCCATACTAGAAAAAATCTTGTTCGTAAATGAACTAAAAATTGAAAATATGAATATATGATTTTGGTCATCTATTCCGTGTCAAAATCTCCTGCATCCAATTTCCTACTTTTTTTATTTCTCACAGAAATTTGTAATGGTACAGATTGAGAAATCTTTGTCAAAAGATAAAAAAACCCAGATTGAGAAATTATTTTGGTTGGGTTTGATCCATCTAAACGGTATCTTTTGGTTTGCTCTGAGATTTGAAACGAATTTGATTCATCTATTTCCCTGTAAAAATGTGAAACATTTGTGGTGCAATTAATGAAATGATTGGGAAGTCTATTTGTTTGGGGAATGAGATTTGTGTACAATCAGTATTAACTGTTCTCTGCATAAAAAATGGATAAATTTCAAAGACAAACGGATCTGATTGGTTGCTGATATATTAGACATTTCCAAACATGAATGGAATATGTATCAAATTTGGTGATGTAACCAATATGATCGTAACAGATGTCTGCAATATCAGTTGTGGGCTGTAGTTTGTTTATATAATACAATACCACATAACAAAAATGATTCCTGAAACGTATTGGCTTGTAGTATTTATTTTGATCTATTTTAGAATTTTTGTCATACCTCTTTTGATGCGAAAATGATGCTGAAACATACTAGAAACATATCTTGTTCATTTTACTACAATTAGCTCACCAAGTAAAAGAATTTTTTTCGATTTTCCCCCATAAATGAACTGAAAATATGGAATTGTGTTTGAATGATAAATAGAATTTCTATGAGAAGTTGCAAAATTTGTCAACTTATTTTCAAACCATTGTGATGTTTGAAACATGGAATAATCATACTATTTTGGTGATGTAACCACTATGGATCAAAAAAATGATGTCTCAAATATTTGTTGATACAATAGGGGTATTATTAATGATAAAAAAATGATTTCTGGAAATAATTGGATCATATTTTGTATAGCCCAATTTTCGTTATTGTATGTAACATATCTCATATCTCTTTGATAACAAAACATTGCTTAGGCAATACTTGAATATATATCTTGTTTGTTTATTGGAATTAGCACACAAAGAATATTGAAATTATTTTGAATTTTCAGTATGAACTGCAACTAATTTGAAGACAAGTGTCTGAGATATTTCATTGGAATATTTATAAACTTATTTTTAAATCAACATAATATTTAAAAGACAGTTAGAAAATGTACAAACTAGCCTGTTAAAATTTATAACCAACGAATCACGAAGTGAATGACCGGTCGATCAAGCACTGCTAGGCAACGGCACCGCCAGAAATGACTTTCCGCGGGTGACCGTCGATGGTTGAACAACGCCCGCAAGCCAGCTGTTGTGCTTTTCCCTGGATACGACGACCGCTTTCAAGTTTAAGAAGTCTGCACGGATTGTGCTCTCTCTGGACGTCGGTGGTGAATCATCAGTGGTGCGTCCTGCTTTGCATGCACGCTCGCCGGTCGCATGCATTGTGCTTCTCTTGCACCACCGCCGCGTACGGCACCGGCGCTGGAAAGGCCCCGGTGGCGTTCATGTCGAGCTCTTCAACCCCCGGCTCCAGCCTCCAGGCTAGGCAGCTCCGGTGACGTCGGCTGTCTACCGCGACACGGATCAAAGTAATGGCGCTGCGCTGTAAGCGCACTAAACGTAAGGTGCAGATGGTGGCAATTGGATTAGAACCATTGGGCAATGCTGCCGAGTGACAAGGACATGGTAATCAATTTGATCATGCCAGTCACCACCGGTTCTCGAATACTTGATTACAGTGTCCCGCTAGGGTACATGTATCATAGAGGCAAATGTTCAATGTCGATAGGATGTGCAGTCTGCCTAGATTATATGGATTTTCAAGTCGATTGCACTTTATGTGCTTTGATTGCATCACGTTTTCTAAAAAAAATCTTGCGCTAGATAAAATGTTTTGTTATGTTTGTTTCACGAGTTCATTGTTACAGAAGCTGTATCGTTCTGCTTTGCATGCATCACGGCTTCAACCAAACGGTAAAAAATCTTGAGGAATTTACTCCTGGCTTAGATTACTTTCGGTATTTAAGATGTAGGGGTCTGCTTTAGTGGGACACAAACCTGCAGACTGGTGTATATTAAGGGAATGCCAAGACGAAGACACCAGATTTTCAAGTATGTTTCTCCAAGCTTTTGAGGTAGAGAATTCCGGGTGCTTCTTTGTGTTTGAACAATTATGGAACTCATTGTATAATGACCGGGGCAAATATTGTGTGCATATATTCATATAATAGGCCAGATCGGGAGCTTAAGAAAAAATTATGAAGCACGATCTTTTTGCCCTCGTCGCCGTATCTCGAAGCTAGCCAGGCCGAGTCTTCCACGTCGGCACCAGCTAGGATAAGAGTAAAGCCACTTAACCGCACATATTCTTCTAGGGACCACATTGCTTAAAACAATGCCCCTGAAATGTTTTAGTATATTGACAAGTTTATAGCAAATGTTTGTGATTTCTTCCTTTATACTTTAACACTATATGCATCAACTGAAATTGATATGGACAAAAAAAACTTAGCATTTTGTGGTAATGCAACACAAAATGCATCACTTTTGATGCACATGTTTTCATTAATTAGAATACCAGGTCTATAATCTTGCTCTTCCGCAGCAATGTGCGGGCATTGTGCTAGTAGGGATAATCTCAATAAGATGGAGAGGCTAGGAATCCTGACTTACCGACTCCTCACCCGGGGACTATACCTGGGCATAATCTCGGGCTGGGCCGGGCCAGTAAAAAGCCCGACTCAAAAATTGGCTGCCCAGGCCCGACCTGGCCTGACTGTCGGGCCGCATTTTCCAGTCCAGACCCGGTCTGTCGGGCCAAAAAATGGTCGGGCTGTCGAGCCGAGTCTTCAGAAAAACACACAAACATTCATCCTAGGCCCGGCCCAAGTCAGCTGTCGGTGCAAGATTTGCAGCCTAGGCCCGGCCCGACTACATGTTTTAGCCTGACGGGTCGGGCCATTTTTGGGATGGGCCGGTCGGGCCGGGCTTCCCATGCCCAGGCTTGCCCGAGGTACCCTCTGCCGAGTCGGGCATGCAAGATCAATATGGCGTCCTTTTTCTTCATTTTTACCGTGAGCGGTTGTTCATTGCCACTACATCACGGTTCATTTCTTCCGTGTCTTTAATTATGATTTCATCCTCTTGTTTTCTTTGTATTAATTAAATCAACAACAATTAATACTCCCTCTGTTCCGGTGTATAGGTCCCGCGTGTAGCTCTAGATTATTATTTTGACAAATATAATACAAATTTCACAATACAATAATTATACCATTAGAAAGTACATAATCTGAAGTTTTTAGTGATATATATTTTGTAGTATATATATCTTATATTGAGTTGATCAAAATAATAATTTAGGGATACGCGCAGGACCTATACACAAGGACGGAGGAGTATGGAACAGAGGGAGTATACATTTAATTGGAGTATAAAACTTGAAATCTTTATTCAGATAGGCATCATGCATGATTTGTTCCGACTTTTACATTGGGTGAGATGAACATACAAATAATGACTGGCTAGCTTTGTCATCCATCTACTCCCCAAGGGCATTATACTGATGCTTAATTATTGAAGCAGCAGCACTCTCGATACTCGGGCACACATCGGCTCTTCTGCGGATTGAAGCCAAAACCATTACAATAATCTCCGCACTTTTTGTCGTTTTCGGGTGTCACTGCGATCAGGCAAGCCGGGATTTGCCTGCACCATGCCCCATTCGGCTCTGCACGACGATCCAAAGTAGCACAACAGTGCCGATCAGTTAATTAGTTTGTGTTCCATAGGAAAGAATAATGGAGATTGATAAAGAGGAAGAAGAATGAAGAAATATATGCGCGTATGTTTTACCTTCTCCTGCATGGCAGCTCAGGAAAGATGTAGACATGACCAGAAGAGCTACGGCCAAGCAGAAAATATGTGCGTTGTTCGCGGGACGTGCCATGGCGAGTGAGATCTAGCTGTTCCTCTTCTTCTAAGCTGTTCGTCTTTCTGGTAGATGGATGACAGGATTCGACTTGACGGTGATCAGATATATAGGGGATCTCGGAGGATTAAGGGGAAGGTAATCAATTCCTGTTTATCCTCTTGTCATCGTATATCATATTAATTTGATACAATTTTAGGAGAATCAATTTATTAATTATCTACCATTTATAGGTGGATAGCACTACGCATCGTCCGCACCCAACATAGTTAAGCGTGGCATATAAAAAACATGACTCCATTTGAGTTTTTCCGGTTTCCGGTCAAATTGTAAAACATTTTGTCTCTCGAATTGCAAAATGAAATGACGACCCTTTGCAGCACTAATTTCATTGCGACAAAATTTTATAAAGCTAGAACCCCATAGTGATAAGTTCGGAGGGATCTTTTTCCAAGTAGTTTTGGGGTTATAGTCTCTTGATTATTACACTGCAGTCATGGTAAAGTCACTTCTTTATCAATTTTTTTTTGTTGAAGTCACTTGGTTCAGCTGACGGTGGTGGCGCCCGCAACGGCTGCCTGCCGGCGGCGGTGCGGCGGCGGTCATTGGTGGCGGTGGTGGTGGTGCAAGTGCAGGTGGGCCCGATCATGGCCTAGATGGGCTTGGATGGGTCTCGCCCTGGTCCGCCTCCTTGCATTCCTGACGTCGACTATGTCCCCTGATCCTCTCGGCGGCGGGCCTCGCTCCGCTCAACAGAAGTTGGTCTTTACTTATAGATGGATTTGGATCATAATATAACAAACTTCACCTTGAGATAAGTTCCATATAACATGAACTTCAACAATTTTCTTAAACAAACAAACAAAACACTTTTGGCGCCAAACAACCACTAGGGCTAAAAGTTATACCAACTAAGCTCGAGCAAAGCCCAAACTTAGCAACATAAACTGGATTTGTCATCAATAGGATTATCATGAGTACTAATCTTGCATACCTTCAGTTTACCTTGAGTGACTGTGTCTCTCACATAATGGTACTTGACATCAATATGCTTGCTCCTCTCATGGAACATTTGATCTTTAGTAAGGTATATAACACTTTGACTGTCACAAAACAGGTTAACGCAAGCATCATCACCACAAAGCTCAACATACAAACCTTTCAACCAAACAGACTCTTTACTTGCTTCAGCAATAGCCATGTATTCAGCCTTAGTAGTAGATTGGGTAACAACTGGTTGCAAAGTTGCCCTACAACTCACATCACAATCACCAAAAGTAACAACATAACCTGTAAGGGACCTTCTCGTATCCAAATCAGCAGCAAAATCTGAATCCACATAGCCAACGAGTCCCTTTCCAGTTCTACCAAACTTCAAACAAGCTTTGGAAGTGCCACGAAGATACCTGAAAATCCATTGAATAACCTTCCAATGTTCTTCACCAGGATTAGCCATGTAACAACTAACTAAACTCATAGCATATGACAAATCAGGGCGAGAACAAACCATGACATAACTCAAAGAACCAACAACACTAGAGTATGGAACTCGAGACATGTACTCAATATCTTCATTAGTAACAGGACATTGAGTAGATGATAGTTTGAAGTGTGGTACAATAGGTGTTGTGACTTTCTTTGCACCAGGATATCAAAGCGATGAAGAACTTTATTAATGTAATCATGCTGAGACTAAGAAATAGCAAACTAGATTTTCAATCTCTTGTAATTTCCATACCTAATATTTTCTTAGCAGCACCAAGATCCTCTGTATCAAACTCACTATTCAGTTGTGCTTTTAAAGTAGTGATCCCTTTCTTGCTCTTTGCAGCAATTAACATAACATCAACGTATAACAACAAATATATGGGTGATCCGTTGACTAACTTAATGTAAATGCAGCTATCCTATAGAGATCTCTTGAACTTATGTGCAAGCATAAATGAATCAAACCTTTTATACCACTGTCTTGGAGAATGTTTCAAACCATATAAGGACCTCTTTAATTTGCAAACAAGATCCTCCTTACCAGAAACTATGAACTCTTCAGATTGGTCCATGTAAATTTCCTCCTCCAGTTCACCATGCAAAAACGCAGTCTTCACATCAAACTGCTCAAACTCAAGATCATGCATAGCAACAATACCAAAGATTCCACAAATGGAACTATGCTTCACAACCGGAGAGAAAACATCATTGTAATCAATACCAGGAATCTAATTGAAACCTTTTGCTACTAACCTTGCCTTGAACCTTGCAGGCTCTTTAGGAGACAACCCTTTCTTTCTTTTAAATATCCACTTACAGTGGACAACCTTCTTGTGTTTAGGCAAGCACACAACATTCCATGTGCCATTTTTCTCAAGCGATTGCATCTCTTCTTGCATAGAAGAAATTCATTTCTCGCGGTCAAGAGATGCAATGGCTTCAGTATACGTAGCAGGTTCAACATCATTCTCCACCTGTTCAGCACAACTCATAGCATAATGAACAATGTTACATTCTTCAATTAAACGCTTATGAGGAGCAATAGTTCTCCTTGGACGATCAGCTTCAATAGAATAACTTTGTTGCCGCAAAACAGGTGGTGAGGGTGGAACAAAATGGTTATCATTGTCATCAAACTGAGGTTCATGATGAGCATCATCATTTTCAGCAATGTCATTGACGAGGGTTAACTCGACAAATGTCCTAGATGAAGGACTTAGGATCGGGGAGATAGGGCGTCGGATGAACTCGAAGGTAAAGTTAGTCAAAATAGGTGTGTGTTGAAAGTAAACTTGGGTGTTCAACCTGGCTTGCTTTCAATCTGCCCTACACCGTCCCCTCCTGGCCCCTATATATAGGTGGCATGGTCTCGAGGATCGGGTAGGGTCCGATACAGATTACAAATATCGACATACGGTAAAGACTCGTATTCGACTATCATTACAATTGGGCCTAGCTATACGGGCCTTAGGGGTACTCAACTAACGGGCTCTATTAGCTATACCCTTGTCAGTAGCCCCTGAGATTCTACCAGAATTGTAGATTCGGGTTGAATCTCTAATCTTCACATCTTTGACTTGATTAATTCTTCAACTTCTTCTTATCTTCAAATCTTCGACTTGGTCTTTCGACTCATATTTATGATAATTTGTTCGCAAGGGGTCTTGATGAACAAGCCTGACAACTCTGACGGATCAAGAGGTCAGTTAACCGCCGGAACAGATACTTGTCACCTACTTCAAATTCAATCCCCTTGGATTTGAATTCGGGATACCGGTCAAATCCACTCTTTTGCCGCATTTAGGACTTACAAAGAATGAATCCCAGTGATTCTCAGGGTACCCAGTGCATCCACCAGGATTTTCTTCGCGTCGTAGACACGGATACATGCCAGCAGAGCGCATCCATGTGCGTATACCGGGCCACACAGGACGGATCCTGGGGTCTTACCTTCGTGATAAATCACGGCATTCGAGTTTCGTTGCGATAACGTAACTCGAGAATCTTATGTCGCAGCCAAGTTTTTGACTGATAAAATCAAAGAAATTCGGATTTTAAATTAATCTTCTTCGCTCCCGATGGGAGTAATCTCTCTGCACTTTTGTCGACTATATAGTCGAAGTTTGTATACTAACCCTTCTTCATCTCCATTATTAATTATCTTATCCTCTATCGGGTGCGCGCTCAGCGCTCCCGATGGGAGTAGCCCCCGAGGCTATGTTTGGATACTTGTAGTCAAGCATAGGCTCAAAGTTCATTTCTTCTTCCTTCTGTTAACGTCTACTATTTGCAAGCCCCCGAGTTCAAGTCGAGGTTTTCATATCGTGCGACCACAATCTTCTCTTCTTGTTCTTTGGTATTATCGTCTGCTGTGTGCAGAATTTAACTCCTATTGTAAAATATGTTGACGGGCCTTGCTTTAGCATGGGGGCCCGATAATACGTGCTTATAAATAAAGCACCCTCTAGCAAGGGTAAAAACCCTAATCAAATTCCTCCTCCGCCGCATCATCTTCTCCCTCCATCTAGGGTTTTCCTTTTTCCTTTGTCCACATGGCTGATGCAGATAGCTCCCGTCTGAATCTTGGCTCTCCGGTGGCGCCCCGAGGCCGAGGTCGCCCTCGTGGAAGCAAAAACAAGAACAACACCACTCCGGCCGCAACAGAATCATCATCGGCCGCTCCGGCTAAGCGTCGCCCCGGCCGCCCACCTGGTAGTAAGAACAAGCCCAAGGTGACTGGCGCTGCTTCGGGTCCAGTCGCTCCTCCTCCTTCTACTTCCGCTGCTCCTGCTGCGCCTCCCCGAATCTTTTCTTTCCTCTGTATTGCCATGGCGCAGTGCCGTGAGATTCAGCGCCTGCCGCTGAATTTCACCAACTTCATGGATGGGCGCGAACTGCGAGAGGCGGTTCTCCGCGAACAGTCTGGCAGTGGTATCCCATACGAGGTGGAGGTGTGGTATGATGGCAACGGCGAGCAGTACTTTAAGGGTGGTTGGTTGCAGTTCGCAGAAGACCACGACATCCACCAAGGCTTCTTCATGGCCTTTGACTTCCACATCGGCACGTCGAAGTTCGACGTGAAGATCTACGACGGCACCCTCTGCCAGAAGAAATATGAAGCTGAAGTCCACTTCCATTAGGATTTTGCTTTTTATGTAATATCGTTTGATAATTTCCTTGCTGCCATGTTCTCTGTAATGAATATTCGTATTCTATGTCGAGGTTTTTGCTAGTACCAGGAAAACAAGTTATTGTTCTGAGGTACGCTTTCCATCTGTCGGGTTCTTTGTGAACCAAGAATATCGGGTTCCTTTGTGAACCAAGTTATTTGAATATTTATCGGGTTGTCTGCACAACCTTTCAGTGAAAAAAGTCTTCCAAGTCGCGATAACAATTCCTTCCGTACGACCCGAGGGTTGAAGCCCCCGAGGCGAAGAAATAATAATTGTACAATTTTGTCGAGTTCAACCCAAAGAACCTGACCTGTGGCCTCATGTTTTGGGTTCAGAAGGTTAACTCGAATTTATTAATACCACTATACTTATTCTACGCGTAAAAACGCCGTAGCTGCTCTGCATTCCATGGGTTGCTCTCATCCTTCCCAGTCTTCTTGTCTTGTAGTCGATATGCTCCTCCTGGTATTACTTCGGTGACGATGTAAGGTCCCACCCAAGGGGACTCCAACTTGCCGTGGCTGTCTTGCCTGAGTCGCAAAACTAGGTCTCCCACCACGAAGGATCGTGGACAAACTCGACTACTATGGTAGTTTCATAGACTCTGTTGATACTGTGTAGCCCTTTCTAATGCTTTATCTCTTGCTTCATCTAGTGCATCGACATCATCCTGCAATGCTTCTGTTGATGTTGTCTCGTCATATGCTGTCACTTTTGGAGCCTCGTGTGTAACCTCGACTGGAAGCACGGATTCTGCACCATGGACCAGGAAGAAAGGAGTTTCTTGAGTTGCTGCGTTAGGCGTAGTTCTTAGACTCCAAAGAACGGAGGGCAATTCTTCTACCCAAGCGCTCTTGGCTTTCTCGAGAGGTGCTAGGAGCCTCTTTTTTATCCCACTACATATCAGGCCATTGGCCTTTTCGACTTGCCCGTTTGTCTTCGGGTGCGCCACAGATGTGAATTTTAACTTGATCCCTAATCCTTCACAGTAACTCTTGAATTCCTTTGAAGTGAAATTTGTCCCATTGTCTGTGATGATGCTGTATGGTACACCAAAACGGAAAACTATTGACTTGATGAAGTTGATTGCTGCTGTAGAATCTTGAGTTGTCACCGGGGCCGCTTCTACCCATTTGGTGAATTTATCGACTGCCACTAGCATGTAGACATGCCCTCCTGGCCAGGATTTGTGCAACTTTCCCACCATATCGAGGCCCCATTGTGCAAAAGGCCAAGATAATGGTATTGTTTGTAACTCCGCTGCTGGTGCATGCGGTCTAGATGCAAACCTTTGACATGCTTTACAGTTTCAAACTATATCTTTTGCGTCCTCGATGGCTGTTAGCCAATAGAATCCTGCTCGGAAAGCTTTTGCTGCTATTGCTCTGCTGCTAGCATGATGGCCGCATACTCCACCATGTATGTCTTGTAGTATCTTTTGTCCTTCTTCGGGCGTTACACAACGCTGCAAAACGCCCGTAATACTTTCTTGTATAATTTCCCCTGCAACACGACAAATGCTTTCGATCTTCGAGTTATCCTCTTGGCCTCCACTGCATCTTCTGGTAGTTTTTTATTTATCATGTATGCAAGATATGGCTGCATCCATGTTTCTTCTATCATCATGACCTCCTCTGGTTCTGATGTAGCCCCCGAGCCTGCTGTAGTAGTCGAACTTTTTCCACTTTTTATTGATCTTTCCACTATTTCCTCCCAAAATACTCCGGATGGCACAGGTAAACACTGTGACCCGATATTTGCTAAATTGTCGGCTTCTTCATTGCTGTTCCTGCTTACGTGCGAGACTTCGCATCCATCGAACGTTCCTTCTAGATAATGGTACAAATTTTTGTAAGCTATCATGTTGTCATTGATTGTGTCACATCTGTTCATAACTTGCTGGACAACAAGGTTGGAATCTCCAAATATTTTTAGGCGAGTTGCTCCACATGCTTTAGCCATCTTCATTCCGTGCAATAAAGCCTCGTACTCTGCTTCATTGTTAGAAGCCTGTGGAAAGCTCATCCTTAAGACGTACTTCAATTTGTCGCCATGAGGTGATACCAACACTACTCCTGCGCCTGCGCCTTGGACTCTTTTAGAACCGTCGAAGTACATTGTCCAAACACTGGATAAATCTGGTGGTCCTGTGCTCTGCAGCTCCAGCCACTCTGCCGTAAAATCTGGCAAAACTTGCGACTTGATCGTCTTCCTTTTTTCGTACGTGATGTCCATGGTAGATAACTCAATTCCCCACAAAGAGACACGTCCTGTTGCTGAAGGATTATTCAATATGTTCAACAATGGCGCCTCGTTGACCACTATAATTGGGTGCACCGTAAAGTACTGTCGTAGTTTTCGTGCGGTTGTGAAGACACTATATGCCAACTTCTGATAGTGCGGGTACCTTTGTTTTGTTGGAGACAACACTTCACTGATGAAATATACTGGCCTCTGGACGCCATGGGCTTTTCCTTCTTCGCTTCTTTCGACTACTAATACTGTACTCACCACCTGATGGGTTGCGGCGATGTACAATAGCAGTGGTTCTTTCTCTTTTGGTGTGACTAGCACTGGTGGCGTGGAAAGCACTTTTTTCAACTGTGCAAACGCTGCGTCTGCTTCTTCTGTCCACTCGAATTTATCGTCTGACTTCTTCATAAGTGCATAAAAAGGAAGCGCCTTCTCCCCTAGTCGAGCAACGAAGCGACTTAGTGCCGCGACGCGTCCTGCAAGTTTCTGTACGTCGTGTAGTTTCGTGGGTTTCCCCATTGTCAAAATTGCTTGAATCTTCTCTGGGTTCGCCTCTATTCCTCGTGCTGATACCAGGAACCCCAAAAGTTGTCCTGCTGATACGCCGAAAGAGCACTTTGTCGGGTTAAGCTTAAGCTTGTACCTGCTCAGGTTGTCGAAGGTTTCTGCCAAGTCGCTGATTAGAGATTTCTCCTCTCTTGTGGTGATGACTACATCATCAATGTAGACTTGTATGTTGCGCCCTATTTGGCTTCCGAGGCAACTTTGCATCATCCGTTGATAAGTTGCTCCTGCATTTTTTAGGCCGAACGGCATCACTTGGTAGCAAAACACCCCATATGGTGTGATGAAGGCCGTTTTTTCTTCGTCTTCTTTCTTTAATTTGATCTGATTGTAACCAGAGTATGCATCCAAAAATGAAAGCCTCGCGCATCCCGCTGTTGAATCGATTATCTGATCGATGCGGGGTAGAGGGAAGGGATCCTTTGGACAATGCTTATTGAGAGATGTGTAGTCGACACATACTCTTTATACGTCTGTGTTCTTCTTGGGTACTATGACTGGGTTCGACACCCAACTCGAAGTTTTGATTTCTCTGATAAATCCGGCATTTTCTAGCCTATGCAACTCTGATGCTATCGCCTTCCTTTTAGGTTTATCGAATCATCGCAATGGCTGCTTAACTGGCTTTGCCTTGGGATCTACGTTTAATGCGTGCTCGACGAGTTCCCTGGGAACCCCTGGCATGTCTGATGGACACCAGGCGAAGATTTCCCAGCGCTCACGGAGGAACTCGATGAGCGCGCTTTCCTATGCGGGATCCAAGTTCGCCGCAATTGATGTCGTCTTGTTTGCATCTGTAGGATGGACCTAGATTTTCTTCGAGTCCTGAGACGTGTCGAAAGCCTGATCTGGCAGGGATCGCCCAACGTCGGGTAGTACATTGTGATCCGTTTCTCCTTTTAACCTCTCGTACTCCGCTATCATGCCGAAGGTTTGCGCCATCCTGTTGAATTCCCTGTCGCATGTATTGGCTACTTCAAAGCACCCTTGTACTGTGATTGTTCCATTGGGTCCTGGAATTTTTAACGTAAGATACGCGTAGTGTGGTACTGCCATGAATTTGCAAATGCTGGGCGCCCCAGGATTGCATGATATTGTGACGGCCAGTCCATTACTTCAAATTCCAGCTTCTCTTTTCGGTAGTTTCCGCTACTGCCAAAGCAGACGTCGAGTTCTATTCTCCCCAAAGGGTAGTTTGCGGCTCCTGGTACTATTCCGTGGAAAGAGCAATCTGTTGGCTTCAGACTCGTCAGCGAGATGCACATTGCCTTTAGGGTTCTGGCATATATTAAGTTTATGCCACTTCCTGCATCCATGAACACTCTTCCGATGTCGTACCCTCCTATTTGTGCCTTTAAAACCATAGGCGAGTGACCTGGCCTGGGAACTTTCCTCGGGTGGTCTGCTCTGCTGAACTTGACTGATTGTTCTGACCACCGTAGGTACTCTGTGGTAGCTGGTGGTGATGATATTGCTAGGTTGACTTGCCTGGATATGCTCTTTCGCTCTTTCTTTCACTTGGGCACCGGTTGAATCATGGCTGATATGTACACTTTTGACTCTAAGTGCCTTGCTAGCTTTTGCATTTGATATCCTTGACTTCTGTGTCTTCCTCCTTGCCTCCCTTCTTGTTTTGAGCCCATGGCGCTTTGCAACCTTAGGAATGTCCTGCAATCCTTCATCTGGTGATTTGAGACTCTTTTCCCGTCGAGATACGCGTAGTGGATTCGACAAGGTCCGTATAGCATATCCTCGGCCGAAGGACCGGAGTATCTCGATTTTTCTGCTCCTTTTGCCTGAAACCTCCTGCTTTCATATCCTTCCTCTTCTTCTAGTACGTAACCCGCGGCTACCTGATTTCGCCTTCCTTGGTTATCCCTGCTGCGGTGTCGTCTCCTCTGTCTACTTATTCTGTCGACTTCTGGTGAACGTCCTCTTTTGTTGTTATACGCGTCCTCTCCATCAGCGAATTTGTTGGCTTGTTCCATTAACTCAGCTACTGTCGTAGGTCTTGTTCTTCCTATTTCTTCCACGAGATCTGAGCG
This sequence comes from Dactylis glomerata, assembly GCA_007115705.1. Taxonomy (NCBI): domain Eukaryota; kingdom Viridiplantae; phylum Streptophyta; class Magnoliopsida; order Poales; family Poaceae; genus Dactylis; species Dactylis glomerata. Next base: position 7,594 of record QXEO01000365.1, on the reverse strand, counting down.
ACGAAGTCCGGCCGAAAAGGCGTCTATTGCTCGTTCGTCGGAGACGTCCTCTGCTGAGTTTTTGATTATACTCCAGCGTTGTATATAAGAATGTAGTGTTTCGCGTTTCCTCTGCACACATGTTTTAACTTCCTCCAGTGATGCTGGGCGCTTGTAGGTGGAACGAAAATTTCTTGTGAATTGACTTTCGAGTTCCCCCAACTTCCGATGGATTCGTTGGGTAGGGTATTCAACCAAGACCGTGCGGCGCCGGTGAGGTGTAGCTGCAAACTTTGCATTGCAGTCGCCTTTGTTCCCCCCAATATCTGCATTGCTTGCAGATAATCCGATAACCATAGGGTAGGTTCTTGCGACCCATCATACTTAGGTTGGTCGTGTGGTAATTTGAATCCTTTGGGTACCCGTGTTTTGCGAACCCTGCGGGTAAAGCATAACGCACCCATATCTTTATCGTCGTCCTCGTAATTCTCTTCCTTCCAAGCATGACGCGATTTATTTACTCGAGCTTGTGCTATTATACTTCTTGCGTCCTCCTTCCTTTTCTGTCGCTTTTTCTCTTCTGACGACTCGCTATACTCGTTATCTTTGAAATTGTATCTAAACTTCTCCTTTCGATTTCCCTTGCAGCTTGTCGACTTTGTCTCTGGACCTTGTTCCATGATCTTTCCTTCTACTATTCCGAGGCTTCGTATCGTGGCTCGGTGCATATCTTCTCGTGGGTCTCCAGGTTCTGGTCTTGTAGCTAGTAAATACGCTTGTGCTGCTACTAGTGCTGCTTCTGGCGTTTTTTGTATGAAGTCATCTTCCTCCTCTTCTAGCTGTGGGGTAGGGCTTCTTGAGTACCCCTCTTCTCTGCCGCATGCTGTCACCCCCCTGTTGTGTTTTGGGTCTCCACGCCTTTCTCTGCTGTATTCTGAATCTTCACTATAGTCTGTCCAGTATTCCTCCCTTGATATACTGTTATTGTCTTGAAAAACCATATCTCTTTCCTCCCTTAGTTTCTTCCTATGCTGGTATAATGCATACTGATATCCCATTAGTACTTCTCTTCTCGATCCTTCGGGTACTTCTGTACTATGGTTGATAGCTGACTTGATCATCCTCCATTCACCAGCCGAGACATGGACTTTCTCCTTTTCCTTTTTGTTGTGATCTTTTATTTTGTCGACTTGCCTGTCGACATTCTCATTTCCTTTGCTATTGTTTTCTTCTTCTGCTTCAGTGATAATGACGCATAACTGATGTACCTTGGAGACGCCTCTGCTTCCCACGGCGAAGTCCTTTGCGTTGTTGTGCGTCTGGCACACTCTTTCTTGTGAGTCGAAATTTTTCTGAATTTTGTCGCCTTCTGCGATTGGTGTTTTGTCGAAACTAACCGGCGAGTTTGCCTTGCTGGAAGAGCCTTCTAATGATTCCAATGTTTCCTCTGTTTCGGGCTTGTTTGCCGACGGATCTGGTTTCGTCGAATCCGAGAGGCGGGATGAACCCGATGGCCCAACGATGATGCTCGAACTTCCAATGGTTAACTCCATCTCTTGACTTCCGTCGAGTTCTGAACTGTTGTTGGCTAAAAGCGAAAAAGCCGTCGAATTCATGATTCCAACGCCCAGGTCCCCACGGTCGGCGCCAATTGACGAGGGTTAACTCGACAAATGTCCTAGATGAAGGACTTAGGATCGGGGAGATAGGGCGTCGGATGAACTCGAAGGTAAAGTTAGTCGAAATAGGTGTGTGTTGAAAGTAAACTTGGGTGTTCAACCTGGCTTGCTTTCAATCTGCCCTACACCGTCCCCTCCTGGCCCCTATATATAGGTGGCCAGGTCTCGAGGATCGGGTAGGGTCCGATACAGATTACAAATATCGATATACGGTAAAGACTCGTATTCGACTATCATTACAATTGGGCCTAGCTATACGGGCCTTAGGGGTACTCAACTAACGGGCTCTATTAGCTATACCCTTGTCAGTCATTCTCTTTCTCCTCAACATGCTCCACTTGCACGCTAGTTCTCTGTTCCTAATCATCAGAAACATCAGAATCAACGGAAGTATGACTATCAGTAAACATAACAGTCTCATTAAAAACAATATTCCTGCTCATCAAAACCTTTTTAGTTTCAGGATTTCACAACTTATATGCCTTAACTCCTGAACCATAACGAAGGAAAACATACTTAACAGCCCTAGGCCCTAGTTTTCTATTATCAACATGTACATAAGCAGTGCAATCGAAAACTATCAACTATCAATAATTAGCAGGTGTACCAGACGATACCTTAATGGGAGTTTTCTTATCAAGTGGAATAGAAGGAGACCCGTTGATCAAGTAACAGGTGATGGAGGCTAGTTCAGCCCAAAAACATCTGCTCATACCTGCATTGGAAAGCATACAACAAGCTTTAGAAATAATGGTTCCGTTCATATGCTCTGCCACAACATTTTGCTGAGGAGTGTATGGGATTGTGTGGTGCCTGACAATGCCTTCATTGCCACAATAATCATTAAATTCATTTGAACAGAATTCCATACCATTGTCAGTACAAAGCAATTTTTCCTTCTTTTCAGTTTGCTTCTGTATCATAACTTTTGACTTCCTAAAAGCATCAAAAGCTTCATATTTATGTTTCAGGAAATAAGGCCAAATTTTCTGGATTAGTCATCAATAATAGTAAGCATGTAACTAGCACCACAAAGAGATTTCTTACAGGAAGGACCCCCTAGATCAGCATGCACATAATCTAATATACCTTTAGTGTTATGAACGGAAGCATTGAATTTAACTCTCCTGTTCTTACTAAAGATGCAGTGTTCACAAAAGTCTATCTTACTCATGTTGCAGCCAACTAAGAGCATCTCTAGCAGACCCCCCATTTCTCAACCTGTAAAAGCTCAAAAACCCGACCTACAAATGCATTTTGCGGGTTGAAACTATGTCACACGGAATAGACACTTAAAAAACAAACTGCAAAAAAAGCATCTTTACATGGGGCCCATGAATATTGCTTTTTTCTTCTTCCTAGCCTTCTTGAACCTCCACACACCACATGCCGCCGCTCTGCCTGCGGAGCCCTCCACCCACGCTGCCCGCCGCTAGCGGAGCCCTCTGCCTGCCGCCCAGCAACCGCCACCTGCACCGCGCCACGCTACCCATGCCACCTGCCCCGCGCCATGCCACCGCACTACCTGCCCTGCTCATGCCTCCCGCACCGACGCGCTAGCTGCCCCACCTGCGCTGACGTGCTACTTGCCCTGCCAGCCGCGCCGCCCGCACCGGCCGCCAGCTGACCCGCGCCGCGAGCCGCCCGCAATTTTGCGCTGGCCGATGGTCGTTCTTTCAGAAAATTCATCCAAATTAGTACCAAGCCGACTCCGGTTTGACCGGAATTCGACCAGAATAATTATCCTTATCAAAAAGCGGCCAAAATTTGAGCTATAATTTAGAGTTGGCGGGATTTCGATGAACTCTGGCCATACTCCAGCGAAATTCCGATGACAAATTCCAGCATCGGGAGCGTTGACCGGGTTGCAGGTGCCCCCAAATTTTCTCTCCGAAACTGAACTACTGGGGGTCGCGGGCGCGGATACAGATCAGCCTGCAAAACATTTGCAGGTGTGACCACTTTTGCGGGTTCTATTCTTGCTACTTTTTTCACCCCAAACTGCAAAACTCCGAAAATTTGCAGGTTTGACCGGTGATGGTGTATCTACTAGAGTTGCTCTAACAGCTCTCTCTTGATCAATTCTGCCATGCCATGTTCGCTCATATGGCCAAGATGTGCATTCCAAAGGTTAGACTTTCTAGGTTCATCAGAAGTAATAACAACAATAATACCAAGCAAAGTGCTACCTCTAAGAACATATAATTTTACAGAATTCATATCACCAATCATATGAATGAGAGAGCCTTTGGATACCTTCAAAACTTTGTTGCCACCTCTATATTTGTACCCTTCCGAATCAAGAGTGTTGAGCGAGGTCATATTTCTTGCCATGGTTGGTATGTGCTTGACACCGGTCAATGTGCGTGTCATCCCATCATGTGTGTTGATCTGAACGGAGACAACGCCCTCAATCTGACACGGAGTATCATCCCCCACATGCACAAAATCTCCAGGCTGCATAAACTCATACGAACTGAACCAGTCTTTGTTACAGCAAATATGAAACAAAGCAGAAGTATCAAGTGTCCATTCATTATCTTGATAAACACATGCAGCAAAAACAGCTAAAGCATCACCATCACAATCACTAGAAACAACAGAGGCCTTACCATCACCATCAGATTTATTCTTAAGTTGGTTGGTACCGTTTCTTTTCTCCTTGTTCTGCAGCTTCCAACAGTCATCAATATTGTGATTATTTTTCTTACAATACCTGCAAAACTTGTCTCGTCCCTTGGAGTTTGAGCGACCTCGGTCGGTTTTGCTCATATCTCTGTTTTAGTTGCTGGTGGTTGTTCTTTGCTCAGTCCTGCCATGGACCTGCAGTGCTTCTGCCTTTGACGAACCCTCTGCCTGCACCATAGTTTTCATCTTTTCCCTCTGCTGGATGGCCTCATGAACTTGGGCAAGGGTTAGTGTATCACGGCTTAAACATATGATGTCACGGAAATTTGTAAAGGAACTAGGCAATGAGACTAATAGTAGAAGAACGAGATCTTCATCCTCATAGTTTACCTCCATGGACACCAAGTCAAAAATGATCTCTATAAAGATCGATTGATGATTCATCACCGGTGCACCTTCCTGCAACTTGTGCGAGAACAACTTCATCTTGACATGCAATCTATTGGTTAGATCCTTTGACATGCATATCGATTCTAGTTTCAACCATAGGGCCGCTGTATATTTCTCTTGCAACACTTCCTGCAAAATATTAATGGATAGATGAAGTTGAATCAAAGACAAAGGCTTACGGTCTTTCCGCTTTTCCTCCTCTATCCATGACGCTGCCGGTTTCTTTCGAATCCATCAAACGCATCATTGAGATCGGAAGTCTGGGCGAGGATCACCGTCATCTTCACTTGCCACAGGGGGAACCTTGTGGTGTAATCCAGCTGTGGTAGATCGAACTTCAAAGACGCCATGTCGCAAACCCTAGATTAGAAACCTGGGGCTCTGATACCACTTGTTATAAAACATGATAGGCAATAACAAAGAACGAGAGAAAATCATGGCACGAAGACACACGATTTTAACATGGAAAACCCTCTCCAACAAAGAGAGGTAAATAACCACGGGCGCTAGCTAGCAAAACTTCACTATATCGGGAGTGTTTACAAATGTCGTGGGTTGTCTTATGATGCGATTCACCCTAGCCGGCTGATACGTCTCAAACGTATCTATAATTTTTGATGCTCCATGCTTGTTTTTACACCAATTGCTTAGTGTTTCGTTACACTTCCTGGCGTTTTTATGCATTTTCCAGAACTAACCTATTAAAAAGATACCACAGTGCCAGTTCCCTGTTTTCTGCTGTTTTTGTGTTTCAGAAAAGTTACACAGGAAATATTCTCAGAATTGGACGAAACAAAAGTCGAATATCCAGATATTAAACGAAGCTTCCAGAGGACCGAAGAGGAGACGGAGTCGAGCCAGGGGATGGTCTCACCACCAGGGGGCGTGGCCTAGGGCCTGGCCGCACCGCCCTGTGGTGAGCCCCACCTAGTCCACTTCTGACGCTGCCCCTTCGCCTATAAAGACCCCCCGACGGGAAAAACCTAAACACCCGATCAATTTTCCAGAAACACATCGCGATCCGCCGCCATCGTCGACCCGAGATCGGGAGGGTCCAGAATCTCTTCCCGCACTACTAGGAGAAACCCTATCTGTGGAGCACCATTTTAGGGCTTAGTGGCGCACCTAGAATGCGCCACGCATATCAAGCCACAGGTAATTTTTATCTGTGGCGCACGCCCACGTGCGCCACTGATATGCATTATATCTGTGGCGCACCCTATTACGTGCGCCACGCATAATATCTGTGGCGCACCGAAGGGGGGTGCGCCACGGATAGGATGCGCCACTGATATTAAAATTGGTGCGCCACAAATATGTTTTCTATTTTATTTTTTTCGAAAAAAATTAAAAATTGAAAAAAACCATTTTTTTTTGAAAACCATAAAAAACAAAATAATGTGAAAAAACTATTGTATTCCAATTTTTGAGGATTTTATCACATGAGGAACATTTTAAAATCACACCGAATTTCTTGACTTCCCACTAGGTCACCCATTCTTGGACTACTCCGGACTGAGCACGCTTAACTTCTCCATTCTATTTGCATGAGCTATCCCTAACCTATCCAAGTTATTATTGATATTACTATTATATCAATCCTCTTAAGGCCTATGTGTGCTTGTGTGTATATGTGTGTGTATGTGCGTATATGTATGTATATGTGTATATGTGTATATATATTATTATATGTATATGTATGTATATGTGTAGGTATGTGTGCGTATATATGCGTATATGTGCATATATATGTGTGTATGTGTACGTATATGTGTATATATGTGTGTATATATATGCATGTGTGTATATATATGCATGTGTGCATATATAAGTGTGTATATTTGTGTATATGTGTATATATATGTGTGTATATGTGTGCATATGGCATATATGTGTGTATATGTGTGTGTATGTGTGCATATATATGGCATATATGTGCATATATGTGTGTATATGTGTGCGTATATGTGTGCATGTGTGCATATATAAGTGTGTATATGTGTGTATATATATGTGTATATGTGTGTGTATGGCATATATGTGTGTATATGTGTGTGTATGTGTGTATATGTGTGTGTATGTATGTGTATGTGTGCATATATATGTGCATATATGTGTGTATATATGTGTGTATGTATGCATATATATGTGTGTATATGTGTGTGTATATGTGTGTGTATGTGTGTATATATGTGTATATATGTGTGTGTATATGTGCATATGGCATATATGTGCGTATAATATATATATGTGTGTGTATGTGTGCATATATGTGTGTATATGTGTGCATGTGTGCATATATAAGTGTGTATATATGTGTGTATATATGTGTGTATGGCATATATGTGTGTATATGTGTGTGTATGTGTGCATATATGTGTGTGTATATGTGTATATATGTGTGCCTATATATGTGTGTATGTGTGCATTTATGGTGGTAGGTACCACGACATATCCGTGGCGCACATCAATATGGTGCTCCACAAATATCTACATCAGTGGCGCACCCTTGGGTGCGCCACGGATATGCCTGCCACCTTTTCCAAAGGAGGGACCCACTTATATCCATGGCGCATGGATCTCTAGTGCGCCACTGATCTCTGCCCTATGCGTGGCGCACTCCCATTTCGTGCGCCACGGATGTGGGGGCCTGACACCCCCGGGTATGGTGCTCGTTGGGGCCCACATATGCGTGGCGCACCCCTTGTTTGGTGCGCCACACATAAGGTGGTATCTGTGGCGCACATCAATATGGTGCGCCACGGCTACTTATCTGTGGAGCACCGAAACGTAGTGCGCCGTAGATAATGGGCCCATGGATAAGGGTTTTCCTAGTAGTGCCGGCACCCTGCCGGAGA